>CAUYON010021504.1:0-11855 GCA_963573935.1 Arctocebus calabarensis | reverse complement strand
TCAGTATTTAGAAGTTTTCTCCTGACCCTATAAGTCAGTTATTTGAATGAATGCAACAAACACTACCTCTGCTTAACTTAAGCCAATTTGTTTTTTTTAAGTGGAGGGAGAGGAGAGACACATTTCTCATGATGCTTTGAGAGGCAAATTCTCTGGGAGAGTCTGATTGAACTAGCCTCAGTCTCAGCTCAATCCCTGGAGTTAGGTTGGGCTGAGGACTTAAGCTAGCTGTGCCCAGGTGCTTGCGAGGAAATAGAGGTGACGCTACCAGAACAAGGGATGCTATCACACAATACAGATACAAGGCAGGAGAAAATGGCAGATGTGTTATACGATTACCAAACCCCTGAGGAAGGAGGCTTTAATAGGATTTAGTGAATTTGAGGTTAAATCGTGGCATAAACTTGACACCATGAGAGTGACAGAGAGGTGTTTTCAAAGTTTTCTGCTCTTAGAATTCATGTATCCACTCAATTGGGAATGTTCATCCTCCAAATAGTTCCTTTTGTGTCCAAAGTACAGGCAGCAGGAGACTCGCTGTTCCCAAAAAGCTCCCAAGAATGGCTATGTGGGGACCCCACACATGCACCCATTCCCATCCCAATCTCTATTCCACACCACTGCCACCCAGGCACAGTAGCAGGCCCTGGGAATAGAGCAATAAATGAGCCAGACACAGCACTTCCCACCATGAGGCACACACTCTGCATACTTCATCTACCACTAGACACAGAAAATTAGGATGAGCATTACAGAGGGGCAGTGCAGTGACCTGGGTCTGTGCCAGACATTTCCCATTGGTCACTCCCAGATCCTCTTTCCACATATTTCCATCCTTGTTGGTACACCCAGGAGGCTCACATTTGTGGATCTAAAATAGGATCTCTTGTCCTCCAACTCAGCCTTTTGAGACATGGATAGGAGACAGGAAAGGAGGAAGAAATGAGGTCGAGGTGTTTATTTCCCCAGCTGTCTCCCTGACGGGTGTCCATAGGTTGACTGCCTCCCTCTACTCAAGGCCCCTGGTCCTGCCGGGTGCTCTCTCCTACACCCCTCAGCTACCACCACTTGTCCTGTTCTAGCTCATCAGGGGTGATGGCTTCTAGCTCTTGCTAACTCTACCTTTTCCTGTCAGATTCCCTCATCTCTGCCCACACCTTTGGAAAAGGCCTCTTTAATTCCCTTGTTTGAGTGAACCCTGTTTCCTCCAGGGAGAAGCAAGTGACACCTAAGCTGATGCACACAATCTAAGCAACAGTGCCAAATTGGTAACACATTAGGTGGCCCGCAGAGCAGTTAGTCCCACAGGAACTAACACGCTGGTCCTGCTAAAGAACTTTTATTCTTAGATTTATTAATTAAATATTTTTTTTTTTTTTGAGACAGAGCCTCAAGCTGTCACCCTGGATAGAGTGCTGTGGCTTCACAGCTCACAGCAACCTCCAATTCCTGGGCTCAATCAATTGAGTCTCCTGCCTCTGCCTACCAAGTAGCTGGGACTACAGGTGCCCGCCACAATGCCCAGCCATTTTTTTTTTGGTTGCAGCCGTCATTTTTGTTTGGCAGGCCGGGCTGGATTCGAACCTGCCAGCTCAGGTGTACGTGGCTGGCGCCTTAGCCTGCTGAGCCACAGGCGCCGAGCCTATTAATTAAATATTTTAAGTGATATGTTAAAATTGTGGAGAGAAGCCAAAGAAATACCCTAAGGTTAATGTGATTAACCCTTTATTAGAGCATTGCAGTGAGTCTGCCCAACCCACATGACCACTTGTTTCTCTGAAGATACCAGTATGCCCACCCCCTGCCTATAGCTGATTGAACCACAGTAGGCAGACATCTGGCTTCATCCAGACCAATAAGTTTCTCTCTCTTTGAAGACTGAAACTAAAAAATGTTGGTTCTGGATATGGAGAGAAGGGAACACTTCTACACAGCTGGTGGGACTGCAAACTAATACAACCTTTTTGGAAGGAAATACGGAGTATCCTCAAAGAACTCAAACTAGATCTCCCATTTGATCCTGCAATCCCATTACTATGCATCTACCCAGAAGGAAAAAAAATACTTTAATCATAAGGACACTTGCACTAGGTTGATTGCAGCTCAATATACAATTGCCAAATTGTGGAAACAACCTAAATGCCTATCAATCCAGAACTGGTTTAACGAGCTGTAGTATATGTATACCATGGAATACTATTCAGCCACTAGAAGAGATGGAGACTCTACAGCTTTTGCAGTAACCTGGATGGAGTTGAAACACATTCCTCTTAGTACAGCATCACGAGAACGGAGAAGCGACAATCCAATGTACTCAATTCAGACATGAGGATAATTAAAAGAGGGAAAGAGGGAAAAGGGTTGAGGTCACAGTGTGTGACACACCTCTTGTGGGTGGGATGCAATAATAAGAGGAACTTTACCATATATATATATGCATAATGGTTTCTATTATTTGTTCTTCTCCCCTGGCTGCTTCGGGGAATAAGTAGAGGCCAGAGTTCAGTGCATGCTTGCAGTCATAGGACACAAATGTGCAGTAGTTCATTGGCCATTAGTGGTCCTCACTTACTAGAGTGATTTTAATTCAGTCTTCTGGCAGATGATAGTTAAAATATTTCTTTGGGCCCACACAGGGGTCATGCGGGTTATCCTAGCACTCTAGGGGGTCAAGGTAGGAGAATTGCTTGAGGCCAGTAGTTTGAGACCAGCTTCAGCAACAGCAAGCCCTCATCTCTACAAAAAATAGAAAAATTAGCCAGGCATGGGGGTACACATCTATAGTCCCAGCTACTTGGAAGACTAAGGCAGTGGGATCGCTTGAACTTAGGAGTTTGAGGTTGCTGTGAGCTATAATGACACCACTGCACTCTAGCCTGGGCAACAGAGAACAAGGCCCTATCTCAGAAAAGTTAACAAAATATTTCTATGAAGGGTCAGCTTTTCTAATTGGTCTATGGGCAAGACAGGGTATCCATATGTCATACAATCAACAGAACAGAAAAGGCAGTGCAGAAAGAGAGGGAGACAAGGTGGACATTCAGAGTAAGTCCAGTCAGCTCTTTCCACCCCTGGCTGTCCTAATCTATGTTCTTACCATCCATTTTTCTAATCCGCTGAGGCTAGCTTGTGCAAGTTTCTATTATTTGTCTAGGAGGGTGACATTTCTAAAGTATTAACCAATGTGCTCTTCTATGCTATAATTTCACTATATCCTTGGGCCACTCCCCTTTCTGTTCAACCCAGCTACTCTGCATTATCCCCTCAAGGAAGAGATGACAGAAAATAAAGCAGAAAGGGAGGAAAAAAAAAAGATTGTAGGAGAGAAACAGCGAGAGCTTCTCTCTCCCCACTAGAATTCTCTCCCTCTACCAGGAGCCTTAGTGTTTTCTGTATTCTTTCCTGTGAATAAATTCTGTCTTACCAAAAAGAAAAGAAAAAAAATATTGATGGAATTATACTTCTATAATAAAATGAATTGGAAAGAATTAAATTATTTGTTAAGGGCCACTTGTCTTCCCATCTACTCTGACATGGGGTAGACAAAGGGAAAAAAGGATCCAGAGCTGTTTCTAAAGAGGGGGATTAAAAAATGACTTGGTGCCTTTTTATTTTTCAAGAAAATATAGAGGGCTGTATCTGCTGTTCTCTCTTCCTTTCTGGGAAAGTTCATGAGTTCTTGGCCCCAAATAAGCTTAGTTCTCTACAGCTTCCCACAAGGAAATTAAATTTTCAGGTCCTGCACAAAAGTTTAGTTATCACTAATATAATCACTGGTGCTGTCACTGTAGGTCTGCAGGAGCCGAGTGGGAGGATGGGATTTGACAACAATGAAAAAACGTTCCTCCTCTGCTCTCCCTCTCAGACACATAGTCACACACTTACCCACATGTGCATGAAGTGACACACTCTCAAGCATACACATACAGAACCACACACAGTCACAAAGGGACGGGATTCCTAGGGACAGCTGTTATCCTGAAGAATTTTTGTTTTCCAACTAAGCTCATCCAGCATTTTGAGGGTGCTTACTTTAGCCAGAGGTAAGTGTTAAGGAGGGGGTAAAGAAAGGGTGCTACAAGGGGGATTGTAGCTACGGGTTTAGCCCTACCTTCCAGGAGATTCTGAAACACACTACTGGGGAAGAGAGACCCTGCCAACATCTAAAAAAGGCAAGCTCTGAAAATGGCTACATGAGAGGCTAAAAAGTTGCTCAAAGGTTGCTTTCATTCTTTAATTTATTTTTAAATGCGACTCTGGAGTAGTTTCATAGGTTCTCAGTCTAGTTGTGGAGGCTAGGGGCTTATTTTCCTCATGTAACAAGTAGCACAGAGGCAGGGAATGCAGGGTGGGCACCATCATTCAGGGAACTCATCAAAGACCCAGGCTCTCGCTGCCTTGCTGCCCAGACCCCCAGGGCCACAGGGAGGCTGCTCCGCAAGCAAGATCAAGGGCAAAGGGCAAAAAGATAAGAAGTTGGGGTAGACAAACCAGATGCATCTCTCCCCCTGGGAAGCACTTTCTGGGAAGCCCTTCTTAGTGACTACATTTTATTCTATGTTGGACACAAATGTGCTAAGATGACCAACTCTATTTGCAAAAGCAGCCAGGATGTCAAGTATTTCAATTGGACACATTGCTGACTCAAAGCTGAGGTCCCATAAGGAAGAAAGAAGAGGGGACCCCCATGGTATCTGCCATGTGATCTTGGGAGTTGTTGAGAGGATTCCCTGAGACAATTCACGTCAACCTCTTAGCTTCATTGCTTGACATGTGGTAACTATTATTATTGTTAGCAAAGACTCTTCCCAGGGCCATCTCAGGGGATCCCTAGTGAGGTAGCAAAGGGAGACAGTTTCCTTAGTGTTCTGTGACCCCACCTGCCACTTGCCACATCCTGTCTGTATCTGACTCAGGTCATCTCATCACCTCCAGAAAGTGTTTGCTCACCTCACCTCTGTGATCTTCAAAGATATCACCTACTGTTTTGAAGACTTGTAGCATGAAAAGACTATGTCACTCAAATGTCATTTCATGTCTACCTTCTAATATGAATAAATCTCTACTTCTGCATTTATTTCCCCCCAACTAGTTACAAATTCCTTTTTTTAAAAAAAAAATCAGCTTAATGTGACGATGCAAACAACAAAATCACAATATTTTGTAGAGTCCCTCTTGTAGTTATGTCCTCCCCTCAAAAGGTATGCCATTCACTCCTACATGTGCCCATTCATTGGGAGCACCTCAACCTCCCTCCCTAAGATGCAAATTTCTTGATGACGGGAATTATTTTTTCTTCCTACATCACCACCCCAAAGTTCTGATTGCTGGGTCTTACACATGGTAGATGCTCACATTGAATAGATTGTGGGGTATTCTGATGTAGTCAGTTTCTGTGTGAGTTTCATGTCGCTGGGGCCAGGGATTTATTTACACATGTGCAGTAATGGCTCATGTTCCATTGAGCATTTGGTGTTCTATCTATATTGATTTTCTGAGCTAAGATAGCCAAAGTGTTCTCTAGTAAATATGTACCATGGTGACTCTCGGAGCAAGAGGGATAAAAAGGTGAGGTTTGGAAGGCTCATCCGGAGTCCTTCATTCAGCCAACAGATGAGAATCTCATGTGTGCTGGGCACAGTTGTGGGTGTAGCCCTTCTGTTGGTACATCACTTCCTACAACTTTTTCTCATCTTGAGATGCTGGCATGGATGTGGAGAGAAGGGAACATTTTTACACTGCTGGTGGGACTGCAAATGAATACAACCTTTAGTTGGTAAGGAAGGAAGTATGAAGAATTCTCAAAGAACTTTAGTTTGGACTGAAGTATGAAGAATTCTCAAAGAACTCCTGTTTAATCCTGCAATCCCATTACTAGATATCTACCCAGAAGAAAAAAATATTTTGTCATAAGGACATTTGCACCAGACTATTTATCACAGCTCAATTTACAATTGACAAATTGTGGAAACAACCTGAATGCCCACCAATCTGGGAATGGATTAACAAGCTCTGGTATATATATATATATACCAGAGATGTACAAAAGATGTAAAGTCTTTTGTATATATGTAAAGTCTATATGTATATACCAGAGATATACAAAAGATGTAAAGTCACCATCCTTTTTAGTAGCTGTATAATATTCCATGGTGTATATATATGGTATTTTATATATATAAAAGGATGGCGACTTTACATCTTTTGTATTAAACTGGATGGAGTTGAAACACATTCTTCTTAGTGAAGTATTATAAGAATTGAGAAGCAAGAATACAATGTACTCAATTCTGATATGAGGACAATTGATGACCTAGTATATGATGGAGTGGGGGAATATGGGAGTGGTCACATTGTGAACCCAATAATAAGAGGGACTGTCCCTAACAAATGCAATCAGTGTAACCTGGTTCTTATACCTTCAATGAATCCACAACAATTAAACATACGCACACACACACAAAATAAAAATTAATTTTCCAAAAAAAGTGAGATTTGGAATGCCCATCAGGAGTTATTCATTCATCCACCAGCTGAGCATCTCATGTGTGCTGGGCACTGTTGTGAGTGTGGTTCTTCTGCTGCTATAACACTTCCTACAACTTCTTCCCATTTTGAGGTAATACTTTGCCCAGTAATACTTTCTTCCAATTTTGACTCAAAGGTACTTCACTGGGCCCACTGATTCTAAAACCATTTCCTAAATCTCACTCTGCCACTTGTTTCTAAGGGGAGCCCTGTCAAATAATTATGAAAGAAGAACATGTAGCAGGACTATTGTGGGTTGGAAAGCACCGTGCTTACCTGTCCCTTTCTAGCCAACTCATGTCCTTGTCCATTTGAGGTTCCTAGGTGAACTACCGGCCCCCCTTTCCCTAATGCAGTGGAAAAGAAAGGATTTGTCTTTAGATCAATTGTGTTTTATTCCTCAAAATGAATGAATTCATCCAATAATTTCTGAGCTCCTGTTACGTGCAAGGTATTGTGCTGACATGGGTGACAAGAACACAGCCATGTTAACAAATCAATCGAGGAACTGATGAAATATTAGACTGTGCTGTCTAATGTTTAATCTTCAGAAGACTGATAGAACACTTCTATGTGCCAGGCCCATGTTAATGCCTTTCATACATTTTCTCTCTAAATCCTCTGAGGATTTATATCAACACTCTGAGAGAGGTTGAAGATAGTTATCATTCCGCTTTTCCTTACCTCCTATTTCATGTTGAACCCATGAAGGTGTAGGGAAGGTGTGTGGAAATTGAAAAGCAACATTTAAATTTTAGGAAGGGACCATCTGTTTTTTTGGGGGCCCCATGCCAACATGGGGTGGCTTCACTAGGGCAGAGTGGTGGCATTTTGGATGGAGAGGGCCTGAGATATTTTCTCCTCCCCCTGCCTCTCAGTCACTCTGAGGTCCCATGGGTATGGATGACATTTGAAAATGTCTCCATGTCCTTGATAGGGAGGAGGAAGGAGTTAAGAAGTGCTAGTCAGGTGCCTGTATGGGGTCACTGTGATGTGGTCTGAGGCACATTGTAGGGTTTAGTATGGATGAGCCAAAGTTCAGGATGGGGGAAAGGGCACGGCCAGTCTCAGGATCAATAGAGTGAGGTAGAGGCTGAATCATGGTGGGACAACCTACATTTACTGTGCCACTGTCACATCAGCTATAGACACTTTAGTGTGAGAGGAGAAAGTTCAATGTCTAAGTCCAGGGGGATGACACCCTCGGTGGAGTTTAGCTATAATATTGGGATGTCACCTAAACAGATGCTTTTCCCATGAGGA
The DNA here is from genome assembly GCA_963573935.1 of Arctocebus calabarensis. Lineage (NCBI taxonomy): Eukaryota > Metazoa > Chordata > Mammalia > Primates > Lorisidae > Arctocebus > Arctocebus calabarensis. The sequence goes on along the minus strand of CAUYON010021504.1, from coordinate 4,064 downwards.
TAGGAGGGCAGAGATAGACTTCTGGAAACTTAGCGTCTTTCCCTGGGAGACAAGAAGGAGAAGGGGGAGGGAGAAAACATTCAATTCAAATGAATAAATTACCCAAAAGAGATGGGCTTCAATCAGAGAAATACAGGCGTCATCTTAATGTGACTAAGAATTTTATATCCACAAGCAGAAGTTTAGGTTAAAACATCCTCAAATATTTTCTTTTCTAGTTTCTGCTCTCAGCTTCCTTCTCAAAGAGCCTCCTCTTAATTTGAAGTGGTTGCCAGAATGAAGGTAGATATTAAACCTATGAATAATAGCTAAGGTTTCATCTTTAGACTCCATAGCTTCCCCGAGGGAGCACATATTCATATTCATCTTTTAATCAATGCAGAAACCAGAAAATGACTCATCCCCTCATTGCTGAGCAGGAAGTCACGATGCCCTTGACTGGAGTTCCTTTGGGTTCTGGTTTATTCTCCGTGGGGTTGCAGCAACCTTGTGAAGACTACAAGGAAGGGGGCTGGGAAGAAGAACTATGGCCATCTGGACAAGGAGCCCTTCCTGTCAGGGGGTCCATTTCCACTCAGACCCAGGCTCTGGTGGTTGCCAAAGGTGAGCAGGGAGAGAGCGATGACTAGGCAGGGCACAGAAGACTTTTAGGGCAGTAACTGTGTGTTATGCCACATGTGGTTACGTCAGTGTATGCTTGTCCAGAGTGTATAGTGCCAAGTGCAAACGCTGGGACAATGGTCCCCTTTATCTTTGATCTTGCTTACTTGGGTTTCAGCTGCCTGTGGTCAACCATAGAAAATTCCAGAAATAAGTAATTCATAAGTTTTAAATCTCACACCATTCTGAATGGAATGATGAAATCTTGAGCCATCCTTCCTCATCCCACCTGGGACGTGAATCCTCCTTCTGTCCAGTGACTCTACTCTGCCTATATTCCCTACCCCTCAGTTACTTAGTAGCTGTCTCCATTATCAGATGGAAAAACCATAGTATATATTCATAGTGTATTTGGGGTTTAGGACTATCTGAGGCTTTAGACATCCCCTGGGAGTCTTGCAACATATGCCCTAGGAGTGAGGGGGGCTACTGTGTCAACTGTCAACTTTGGGTGATAACATTTCAATGTAGGTTCACCAATTGTAACAGATGTACCATTTGGGCATGTTGACAATTTAGAACACTCTGCCTGTGGTGGGTAGACAGCCCATAGGATGTCTTGGTACCTTCTTTTCAATTTTGTTGTGAGCCTAAAACTGCTTTTAAAAAATTAAGTCTTTAAATCACAGCTTCTATAGAAGGCAGAGGTGAACAGGTTCATCTTTCCCTTCTTTACAGTCTAAGAAATTTCACCTAATTTGTTTTTCACCAAATGAAGTTGCTGGGGAGATTGATAAGGAACATCCCTCACAGTGTGGGTTCAACTTATGGAAACTCAATACACCAACTTACAAACCAGATCAATTAAGAGGTGATTAAACACCGTATAGGCAACCGCTTTGCTTCAACACAGAATTCTCTAAGCAGGAATGTCCTAGGGTGTTTAGGTAGAGTATTAATGTCTTTATATAGTGATCAAGGAAATGCCATGAAGGATATCTGTAACAGTATGATCAAAATATTTCTGAATGTGTATGAATCGTGCCCTGTGAGTGCACCAATGTACATAATTATGATTCAATAAAATTATTAAAAAAAATAAAATAAAATAAAAGGTAAATATATTAAAAAAAAAAGTCACAAGAGAATTTCATTCATTTGGTAATCAGTGCTGGAATGTTTATGAGAACCTGAGATTTGCCATATTTTTAATTTTGATTTATTAAACGTAGCAGACTAATTAAAGTGCTTGGAAAAGTTGATTTGTGGGTCAGGCATGCCAAGCACTCCAAACTAGAACAGGATGCATGAAATTTAGAAATATACTTCCAAATGTTTAAAGGGATTTAGTTAAATAAGTTGTGAGACTGTTGAAGGGAATTTGGAGTTGCAATTAAGATAATAAAATTTAAAATAAATCTTAAAATCCTAGGGAAAGTTAGGTTTTTTAGTTTGTCATTTTTTTCTACCTCAAAAAAAATTAGCCTCAAGTTATTAAGAACTACTTCTGATAATTTTAGACATTTTTATGTCTAAAAATGAATCCATCATTGTTCTCTGTTTCAAACATTGGTTCCTGAATAGTCACTTGCACAGGGGTTCAAGTGAGTCCCAGGGCACCCCCACTCCTCCCTTCTTCCCCTCCACACCTAAAGAGCTTGCTGGTGCTTACACCTCCTTCATGCCCTGGGCATCTGCCCTCCTGGGTACCCCGGCACCAGGCAGCATCGCCCCTCCTCCACCCAACAGGGATCTCCCATCCCCGTCTTCTATTCTCTCATCTGTCCTTTTTTTCCCTTAGGAAAATTGCAAAGACACTTCTGGGTGGAAAGGGGAGCCCCAGCCTACCCAGCTCCGGCTGCCTCTGTGCATATGCCGACGATGGTCCTTCCAGATCTGAGTTGTAGCTTCTTGCCAAGAACAGCACTGTCATCTCCAGGAGCCCTGCCTGACCTCTTGCTGGTGGTCAGGGGTGGGAGAGGTACAGCCTCGTCTCCTTTCTCCTGCGGCACCTCTGAGTTAGGCACAGAGGCCTGACAAGTTTATGGGTGACACCTTCTCTGGGCTCCCCCAACCCCTCTGATCACTTTTTGCTACAGATCTGGTCATCCCACCCTGACTTGGCTTCTCCCATTTCCGTCTCCCCCCAGGCAGAAATGGGCATTGATTGAAGGCCAAGGAAGCAAGGGAAGGACTCTGCCTTTGGTAACAAGAGTGTCGTAGCAGGAGCCCAGTTCCAGCTCCACTGAGGACTTCTGTGTGAGCATGAGCAAATCACCTCCCTCTCCAGGCCTGGTATTGCCTGACTCCATCAAAAAGTAATGGAGGCCATTTCATCCAGCAAAGTCATTTCTAAGTCTTTGAGAAATAGACTCTTATGTGCACACAAAAGGACACAAATAAGGCTCGGAGCCTTGTTAACAACAGTGACCAATGTCAGTGTAGACGTCAATCAGTAGAAGAATCTGTGAATAAATTAGAGTACACACATAGATTATGTCAGTCAGGGGCCAGTTAAGAAATACAATTAGTATCAGTTATTTTCCCCACAACATTCTGCTACAAACATTTTCAAACATACGGGAAAATTGAAAAACGTGTAAAGCAAACACCCATCTACCCACCAAAATTAACATTTGGGCCTATTTGCTTTACCACGTATCTATCCATCAATCCATCTGTCTATCCATCTTATTTTTTTTGGATGCCTTTAAAAATAAGGTATAGACAGCAATATCCTTTGCCCAGAAACACTTCAACATGTATATCATTAACTCAAGTTCCATATGTGTTTAAAGATTTTTAAGGTAAATTTTTGTATAATCAAACACATAAATCTCAAGTCTGCTATACAAAGAGTTTTGCCAAATTCACCCACCTGTGTAATTCAAACCTCTCATCAAGATACAGAATATATGCTTCATACTAGAATGTTCACTCAAGCCCTTTCCCATTTAATCCCACTGTCTCCACCTCCACTGGAAAATACTGTTCTGATCTTTTCCCACCAGAGCTTAGTTTCATCTATTCCAGGATATCACATGAATTAAGTCATACTGTGAGGCCTTTTTCAGTCAGCCCAATGTTTTTAAGTGTCACTTGTGTCATTATATGTATCAGTAGTTTAGGCCTTCTTTTTACTGAACGATATTCTGTTGTAAGGATATACCACAATTTGTCTGTTCTTCCATTGGTGGACACCTGAGCTGTTCCTAGTTTTTGCCTATTGTGAGTAAATCTGCTATGGACTTCTGTTTTTAAACACTTCTTTTGTGGTCATATGTTTTCATTTCTTTTGGGTAAGTGCCTAAGACTGGATTTACTCGGGATGAGTAACAGCTTCCTTGCGGCTGGGCACAGTGAGACTGGGGAGAGAGGACTTCAGGCATCTCTGCCAGGCGGGATCTGCCCAGAAACTTCCCTTTGGGGACACAGGGAGACAGCATGAGGCTTCTGGACACCCC
>CAUYON010021503.1:0-20100 GCA_963573935.1 Arctocebus calabarensis | reverse complement strand
TAGCAGGGTACTGGTGAAACTTATTAAAGGTAGAGTGTCAATGTCTTTATATAGTGATCAAGAAAATGCCATGAAGGCTATCTGTAACAGTATGATCAAAATATTTCTGATTGTATATGAAGCACATTGTGCCCTATGATTGCACCAATGTACACAATTATGATTCAATACAATTATTTAAAAAAAGAAAAAATCAAAAATAATATGGTCCTTCCAAATTATTTGTTCAAGGGAAGGTAGAATTACATGAATATGGTTGCAAACTTCCTGCTTGACAAAATGAAGGTGAAATTTGAATACATTACATCACATTTCACATTAGCTGTTAGGAGGGAACATACTTGGTTTCCTCAATGTCAAATTCTGAGACAGCAACATTTCCTTGACAAATTTCTCAAACAAACTAAGACGTAGGGACTCAGGATGGTAGGTCTAAAAAGATGTTTGAAGGACTGTTTAAATATGAAGCTAATGCTTTTCATATGGAGTAACCAGGGTTTTATATAGTTTACAAAGCATGCAATTGTGATGTTTAAAAGCAAATGATATGGCCTTTGTTAATATCTGAAATAAATCTATCTAAAGGCATATTATAGTAAAGTCCCTCTGTATGCTTTGCAAGTATAGTATATTTTTAATATAATGGCCATTGGCTTTAATAGAGCTTAAAAAATAAAGTAGGAATTATTCATCTTAAAAATCCTGACCAAATTATTTGTTCTATGTAAAATTAATTACAAGTTAATGTTGCCAAGAAATCTTATTACTTGGTTTCTATGTATTCCCTCTCATCTTCTCCTTTTTTTTCTAAAGCTAAAAGCAAATTACTTAGGACAGCAATGTCAAATCACTTTCTTTTCCCAAAGCATCTGATTTTAGATAGCGCTGTGTGTGTTTAAAGCTCCTGCCTCAACTTAGGCAAATAGAACCTTCCTTTGCCATGCTATTCCCATCCTGCCTTTGAAACTTCTGAAAAGGCAGAGCAAAGTAATTGTTTGAGACATCTGCTTAGCATACTTTGAAGTGTATATAAGTTCTTTTTCAGTTTCATTTGAACCCCAGCTGTCTTCACCAAAGTCTATAATCAATCTGAATTAAGTTGTCCTACTTCTCCTAATAAGTCTCTTATTAAGTTCTGCGTCAGCCTCTTAGGGAGACTTAAAAGCTAATTCATGTAGAATTGCCATTTTCTACTAATTCATTTGTCAGCTCTCCAAATTCCAACGAAAACAATTGCAAAGACTATTAATTTGGCTCTTCATAAACAACTTATGTAAGTGTAGTATACATTGGAGCCAAACAAATGATTTAAAACAGTGGGTGGGAGGAAATGAGTTGATGACATTCAACATGCTTTCCTTTTTGACTTGTTTCAAGATGCCTTCTACATCCAAAGCATAAAGTCATTGATTAAATAAGAGAAACACCCTTCTGCTTCTACTTTCATAAATAAGATAATTACTAAGTGAACTTTGCTTAAAGATAGAAAAAGGCTTCAGAACAGTTAGAAAAGCGATGTGTTATTTTTATTATTGAGCTTATTTTAATTTGGACTTCTCTGTGTTCCTTTGATGGACTATGATAAAAGAAAGAACCAGACTTGGTTACTATTGTCATTGCATTAGATCAGAGCTACTCTTCTGGTCATGGGACATTAAGGAGAACATGGATAAACCAAAATGTTCAGCTAATGAGTTCATCTGACATTATTCTGCTCGAGAAGTATTTAATTAGATAATAAAATTTCTCCAAAGAATACTATTCTTCCTACTATTTGAAAACCGTATCAAAATCTGATCCTTTAATATGCCAATCCTGTTTGCTAAGGATTTGGTCTAGAAGTTTTATTTGTGTTTAGTAATAATTATAAATACTATCCCTCAAGAGTCTTAGGTAATAAAAAGACTATCCAAAAAAATTAAGTATACTCTCTGTAGTAAAGGATCTAAAAATGCATTCATTCATCTATTTATGATATGGTGAAAACCTATACCCAAAGAAGTCTGATCTCATTATAGAGTATGAATATTTAATTTATTTTATAAATAAAATTATATTGAGAGCTGTATTAATGACATCTTATTTTTCCTGGGGTTATTATTATTTAGCACCAAGGCGAGGGAGCAAGAATTTTTATTAGTTTGGGCATATGTGTGCATGTACCATATTAACTAGAAACAGTTCTTTTTTTTATTATTGGGGATTCATCGAGGGTACAGAGAACCTGGTTACACTGATTGCATTTGTTAGGTAAAATCCCTCTTAGAAACAGTTCTAAAATGTGAAAGTACTTATTTAACTGAAATTCCATACTTCCTTAGAAAATGGGATCACATACCCAATGTATGTTTTAATTATTATTTTATTTTATTTTATTTTTAGAGAGAGAGTCCTACTTTGTCACCCACGGTAGAGTGCTGTGGAGTCATAGCTCACAGCAACCTCAAACTCCTGGGCTCAAGCAATTCTCTTGCCTCAGCCTCCCAAGGCTACAACTGCCGGCTATATGTTTTTAGAGACGGGATATTGCTCTTGCTCGGGCTAGTCTCAAACCCATGAGCTCAAGCAATCCACCTACCTCAACGTCCTAGAGTGCTCGGATAACAAGCGTGAGCCATCACACCCAGCCTTGATTATTTTTTGACATCTTATCAAAGTTGTGACAAGTTTAAAGTTCACAATTATGCTACTCTCCTACCATCAACAAAATAAGAAATTATCAAAGATCAGATAACCCAAGGACTAGGCTCCTGTTTTCTTCTTGTCATACTTGGCAATTCTAATTTTCCAAATTCAGCAGTTAATATTGACACCAATATTATGCCTTTTACAACCTTACATTAACTACGTTAAACAATGGCATTGAATAATTGTTCTTGGTAAATCACTTTTCTGGGTACTATGAGAACAAATATGTCTGTAACTCTAACGTAACTCTCTCATTTTTTTAAGACCTCTAAGAAAAACGAACTTTCTTAATAAGATTTTTCCAAATAATATTCTTATTATAATTTATATTAGCATAGGTTTTTTTGATTAAAGATGTCTTCCAAAAGCAGTGATTCTCAAATTTTTCTACTTTAGTTCTCTTAATGGCCAAGAAGACATAGCCTGACATCTGCTGCTTCCGCCTACTTACCTGCTTTTTCCACAAATGTGACATTTCTTTGATAGTTCTTGTTTTATATTTTAAATCACATGTCAATTATGTGATCTTCTCTCTAATGCTATGTTGCATTTCATAGGAAGATGCTTTTTCTCCAAAGTCTTAAGTAAATGAATCCTTCAGTACACTCACCTGTGGATATGAAAGCATAATTTGAGAAACATGGCATAAAGGATTGCTCAATTTGTGTAGGCTTCATCTTTTTCCATCAACTCCTCTCTTTCGTGTATGCAGACACAAATAGTAGACCCTTGCTATTTCAAACTTATCTATGGTTTCATCTAATCATCATGCCCCCTTAGTTTCTTGACTTGTAGCTCTTTGTAATTTCAAATGTATTCTTTGAGGCTTTTCTGCGTAGTCACTTAACTAGTAACTTAACCAGTTTTATGTTAGGTTCCCTGGAAGCAGACCCTAAGAACAGGGGTCAAGGTGCATGTGATTTGTAGAGGGTCCACTCTCAGGAGAAGCCTGTATGGTAGTAAGGCAACCATTGTGAAGAAGAAGAAAGAGCTCAGCAAGTACGCCATCTCAGATGAAATCTAGCTTCGTATATGATCCAGAAGGAGAGAGACCTGGAGTATAAACCACACTGCAGAGTTGTCATTTTATACCCCAGCCAGTTATTGACTGTGCCGATAACATGCTGATAAATATTTATCAGCTTGCTCTTAAGTGGAATGAACTCTGGTGTATAGCATTTTCTAGTTTTAGTGTAAATATGCCCAGCATTGCTAATTTCCAGCTACTTATATAATGCTGCTGAATATGGAATTGGGAAGAAATGCACACAATTGACTCTTAGGCTCTGCTCCAGCATACCACTGGCTGTAGCCCACCCCTAGGGATATGGGATACAGTGAAAGTAGTCCTAAGGAGAATGTGCATGGCCTTAAATGCATACATCAAAAAGACAGAAGGATCAAAAAGTAACAAGCTAATGTCACATGTAAAGGAACTAGAAAAAGAACAGCAAATCAAACCAAAAGCCAGCAAAAGAAAAGAAATAATAAAACTCAGAACAGAACTAAACTAAACAAAATGGAATCCAAAAATACAAGAGATTGATAGAACAGTAAGTTCATTCTTTGAAAAGATAACCAAAATTGATAGACCATTAGCCAGATGAACCCAAAATAGAAGAAAAGGACTCAAATAAATTCAATCAGAAATAAAAAGGAGATATTATAGCTGATGTGACAGAAATGCAAAATATCATCTGTGAATACTACGGAAACCTCTATGTACGCAAACTAGAAAACATTTAGGAAATGGATAAATTCCTAAAAACCTAACCTCCTAATCCTGATTTAGAAAGAAATAGAAATTCTGAAACAACCAATAAACAAGCAAAAAGATTGAAGCAGTAATAAAAACAAAATCTACCAACAAATAAAAAGCCCTGGGCCAGATAAATTCACAGCCAAATTCTACAAGAACTACAAATAATAACTGGTACTTATCCTACAGAAATTATTTTATAACATCAGGAAGGAGGGAATACTTCATAACTCATACTATGAAATTAGTATTACCTTGATACTAGCACCAGGAATGGAAGGATGCAACAAAAAAAGAAAACTACAGACCAATATCCATTATGAACATAGATGCAAAAATTCTCAATAAATTGCTAGTAAAATAAATTCAACAGCACATCAGAAAGATAAAATTCTCCATGATCAAATCAGTTTCATCCTAAGGATACAAGGATGGTTCAATATATGTAAATCAGTAAATGTGATTCGCCATATAAACCGAAGCAAAAGCAAAAACCCTATGATCATCTCAAGAGATAAAGCATTTAATAATATCCATCACCCTTTCATGATAAAAGCCCTCAACAAAGTAGGCATAGAAGGAATATGCCTCAAAATTATAAGAGACATTTATGACAAACAGCCAATATAATATTACCCTTTGACTGCAGAGTACACCAAACATCTTGTACTGTATGCCTAAAGGCATCGTTCACACCAAAGAAACATCTTGTTTGAATGCCTTATAGGCATTGTTGGAAGTCAAAATAAAATACCTAGGAATGTTTACCCAAGGAGGCAAAAGGTCTCTATAAGGAGAAGTAGAAAATACTGACGAAAGAAGTCCTAGATAACTCTGATGCAAAAAAATGAGGAAAAATACCATGCTCGTAGATTGCTAGAAGCAACATTGTTAAAATGTCCATACTTTCCAGTGATTTACAGATTCAATGAAATGTATATCAAAATACCAGCATTGTATTTCTTCAGTCTAAAAAAAATTATATGCCTCATTTAGAACCAAAAATAACCGAATAACCAAAGAAATCTTAAACAAAAAGAACAGATCTGGAGGTATCGCATTATCAGACTCCAAATTATACTCCAAGCCTATAGTAACCAAAACTGCATGTTTCTGGTATGACATTAGAGACATAGACCAATGGAACAGAGAACTCAGAAATAAAGTTATTTACTTACAACCAACTTGTTTTTGACAAAGCAGACAATAGACACTGAGGAAAGAAAGCCCTATTCAGTAACTGGTGCTGGGAAAACTGGATAGGTTCATGCAGAAGAATGAAACAACACCATCTCTTGCCATATACAAAATTAATTCAAGATGGACAAGAGACTTTCGATGTAAATATAAAGGCATAAGAATTCTAGAAGAAAACACAGGAAAAACTCTTCTAGACATCATCTTGGATAACGAATTATGTCTAAGACCCTAAAGGCAAATGTAGCCACAACAAAAATAAATACATGAGACTTAATTAAATTAAAAACCTTCTGCCCAGCAAAGGGCATAATCAACATAGCAAATAGGCAACTTACAGAATGGGAGAATATATTCACAAACTATGCATCTAGTAAAGCATTAATAACCAAGGTCTACAAAGAACTCAAGCAAATCATCAAGATACAAACAACCCCTTTAAAAAGTGGCAAAAGACATGAACAGAAGTTTTTCAAAAGAAGATAGGCAAATGGCCAAGAAAACATGAAAAAAATGCTTGCTGTCACTAACCATCAAGGAAATGCAAATTAAAACCACAATGAGTACCACCTTTCTCCCATTACAATGGCTTTTTTAAATTAAATCGTAATTGTGTACATTGGTGCAATCATGAGGCACAATGTGCTGACTTCATATACAATCTGAAAAATTTTTCATTGAACTTTTTAACATAGCCTTCATGGCCTTTTAATCACTATATGAAGACATTTATATTCTACATTTAGTACTTTTCACTTGTACCCTTCTAAGATGCACCGTAAGTGTGATCCCACCAATCACCCTCCCTCCACCCATCCTCCCCCAGCCCCTCCCCTCCCTTGCCCCTTTCCCCATTTCTTGTGCCATTACAATGGCTTTTATTAAAAAGTCCAAAAAACAATAGATGCTGGCATGGATGCAGAGAGAAAGGAATGCTTCTAACACTGTTAGTGAGGCTGCAAATTAGTACAACCTCTATGGAAACAATATGGAGATTCCTGAAGGAAATAAAAGTAGACTTATGATGATTTGATCCAGCAATCCCACCTCTGGGTATCTACCCAAAGGAAAAGAAGTTATTTAATGATAAAGGACACCTGCACTCAAATGTTTATTGCAACACAACTCACATTTGTAAAGATGGAGAAGCAACCCAAGGGCCCATCAATTCATGAGTGGATAAGGAAAATGTGAGCTAGACACACACACATATACACGCCACACACCATGGAGTACTACTCAGCTATAAAAAGAAATGAAATAATATCTTTTGCAGCAACGTGAATGGAACTGGAGACCATTATCCTAAGTGAAGTACCTTAGAAATTGAAAACCACATGTTCTCACTTATAACTGAGAACTATACCATGGGCACACATGGACACAGAGAGACGTAAAGGACATTGAACTCCAAGCTGGGGTGAAAAGGTGGGGGGTGAGGGGTAAAAATTTACCTACCAAGTACGATGAACAGTATGCTGGTGACGGACGCTCTAAAAGCCCCAGCTTAACACTTATACAAGGTATCCATGTAACAAAAACATTTGTAGCCCTGTTAGTATTTTGAAATAAAAACAAATTTAATAAAAGTAATTTGATTCATGTTCAATGTGAAATTGAAGTAAGCATGGTCAGACTCATTTATAACAGGTATACCAGCTTCTGAATTAGGAAGACTAAGGGCACATTGATTTTCAATGTTTTTGAAAATTGGTTCACATATCATTGTTATGCTTTTTGTTTGTAAACTTCAATATTTATTACGTTTCCATAGTGTGTTCAGCCCTGAAATGTCAAACTCTCTTAACAGAACGTGAGACTGGAGAATCTAATACTAAGATAAATTTCTATTTTCTTTTCAGGAATTGATTTTTATGGTGGATTTTTTTCTTCATATAATCACAATACTGCCAGTATGTTTTGAAACATAAATATCTTTAGAAGTTTTGTTAACTTTTCTCTGTCAAATATTTAAATTCTATCATCATGATCTTAACACGGCATAAGCAAGTTAGTGAATAGAAAGAAGTCAATTTATCACCAATGTACACCAAAGTACAATAATTAATATAAACAAAAGTGAATGCAGATCTTTGGCAATATATAGGTGTGTTTCCTTTTTTTTTTTTTTTCTTGAGACAGAGTTTCACTATGTCACCCTCAATAGAGTGCTGTGGCGTCACAGCTCACAGCAACCTCCAACTCCTGGGCTTAGGCGATTCTCTTGCCTCAGCCTCCCGAGTAGCTGGTACTACAGGTGCCCACCACAACGCCTGGTTATTTTTTTGTTGAAGTTGTCATTGTTGTTTGGCAGGTTCAAACCCACCAGCCCTGGTATATGTAGCCGGTGCCCTAGCCACTGATCTACAGGCGCCAAGCCGTAGGTGTGTTTCTTAAAACAAATGACAAACCACTGCTGAGTTTCCTTTTATTTACTTCTTTGCTACTCTTAAAAATTGTGACCCAATTTGGGATCTGTACATTGCTGTGAATGTACATCCTATTAGGTCTGATTAAATAATACCCACTTAATTTCCCCATTGCGTAAGTTTCTTATCTGTCCCTAAGCAAGCAGTCTGCATGTATTAGTATTTCACTTGTTTCTCCCACTGCTTGCCAGTTGGCTATTGGCCTGAACATATTTCTAGTAGGGACAGGGCTAAAGCAAGAGAATGGTTTATTATTTCAGACCTACACAAACCCAATCTACTAGAATTGCCATAAGGCTTATTCAGTATTATGGTGACCCTTATGCATCCAATAAAGCACAAGGTTAAAAGAAATATAGACTTAACTAATAGAAATAAAGAGCATAATTTCTCTTTATCCTTTGGCTTCCCCAGTAAACAAAATCTTACCTTTGGAACTACCTCAGCATTTTGTTATAAAGGTTGAAGAAAGACATTTTCACAGTTAATACTGCCTACGAGTTGAAATTTTGAATTCTTAGTGAAAAGATTTTTTAAGAGATTTTTAAATCCCTTTTTACAACTAAAATAGTTTCTCCTCTAAATAATCGATATAACATTACTCCCACAGACCTCTGAGAGTACTAAGTCATCCTATTTTGAAAAAAAAATATCTATTATTATTTAAGTATTTTTTTAGTTGAATGCCAATCACTTTTTTAAAAGGTAGATTTGGCCAATAACTGAATTTGTTTTGAAATAACATCTGAGTACATTAATGAGACAGCTTGACGCTTAGACACATATGTGTAAGTAGTACTCATTCATCATTTGCATATACTTTTAACTGGATATTATCATGATAGCAGTTGTCATAACAGACTATAACAGGATGTGAATTAATATATTACCTTAAAATATGATCAGAAAATCAGAATGATATCTTAAAAGTAGAAGTTATCAATTATATGGTGAGAAAAATGAAAAACTGTAACTTAACCCTTGACTCAACCTAAGAAGCTAGAGCTTTCACACACACGTATATTCACAGAGGCAAAAATAACAACTACTGATACATTTGGGGGCCCAACATTGCTTAGAAGTGAACACATATGACTTTCTTTTCAGCCTCCAATCTGATGAAATGAAAATGAACAATTATTTTTAAAATGTACCACTCTAATTTTTAAACATGCTGTCACATAGATTTTAGAAAACGATCCATTTCATCTTCATTTCTTTTGACTTTAACAAGTAGAATATCTTGCTTTTTTTTGTTGTTGTTCCATTTGTAAGAAATAAAGCCATTTTTAGAAAGACTCAAAACATGAATTCAGTTCAGGAGCTACAATAATCTGAAAGTGAAAGCGTATATTAAGGGCATTTTGTAATCCTTTTTAGCCATGTTTTGTGTATTATTTTAAGCTCAAGTCTTAAAAAAAGTTTGTACTCACCTTTGATTCATTTCTGCGTTAGTATTTCTAAGTTGATAATACATTGAATAGAAAATCAAATTAGTAAGAATCCATTTTGTTTCTCTAGTAATTTCCTTACCCAAAGAACTAAAATTAAATAAATGTGCCCAGTATAGAAGAAACTAGGTATATATTGTACAGACAACTCACAACCCTACATTCCTCCATTCATCATCATTCATAAGTGCGAAGGTAGCTTAGTTTGTTTTAAAGGGAGACAAAGAATCTCTTTGGAACTGTTATATACAATACCATATTTTATCCTGAATTTTCTTGGTCAAGAATATTGCATTTTATAGCTGTAGATATATTTCAGCTTGTTTCTTTATAAGCCTATATAGTAACACTCATCATTTAAATGAAATAATATCCATTGGAGTAAAGCTATACTATCCCGGAGACTTGGTGTATTTTGTGTACTTATGTATCCCCAGAGCCTGCAACACTCCCTGGGATATAATAGACACTCAATAGTTTTTTTGGATAAATGATTAAATAAACAAACATGCATAAAAGCATAGGGCAAAATGTTATCTTATAAATACATATAGTCCTTAGAAATTATTCGACAAATAATTTGTTCCCATTTGCCACCATCTTATTTCTAGCCATTGTTACTTCTTTTCTGTATCTATGAACGCTCATTGTCACCCCTTGCTCCTTTCCACAATGACTACAAGCTTATACAGATCTACTTGAGATTTTCTGGGTGAATATGTAATGCCCAGATGAACATGCTTTTTCTGTTGTTCCCCTCTGTGGATAACTTCAGTCACCTTTTCTAGTCAGGGAGTCTCTCCTCACCTGCCTCGGCATCCTTTGATCTTTCAAAACCCTGTGACACCATTTCTCAAACCACAGATTACATTGTTTTTTAATAACCCACTAAATTATCCTCCTTTGTCTGTGAGGCTGTTGAGAGTTCCATTTCCCTAGTATGTTGTACATATATGCATAGTACATACATGCATAGTCAATACAAAATAAACGTTTTCAAGTGAGTAGTAATTAAATCTACTAAAAGAGTTGCTAAAATGCAGAATATAAATGTCTCAACACAATAACTAAGAAAATGCCATGAAGGCTATATTAAACAGTTTGATGAAAATATTTCAGATTGTATGTGAAACCAGCACATTGTACTCCATGATGTATTAATGTACACAGCTATGATTATGATTTAATAAAAAAAAAAAAGAAGAGTTGCTAAGAACATGCCATTTCCCTTTGGCAGAAATCTTCATTTTCTGCATTTCAAAGGCCATTCAGTCTTTCAAGACATCGGACAATCATGTTCCCAAAAAATATCCATGATTCATCTTTTACAACTGTACCATACTTCATGCTTCAACTTATTAAAGACAATTTGCTCTTCCCCAAACACATATTAAGCTTTCCCACCTTTCCCCCTCCTTCATTCTAGGTAAACACATATCTTTCCTCCCCACACCACACTTCCTTTCTTTATCAGTTTTGAGTACTTACATCCCAATGTCTAGTTCAAGGAGGCCTTATAAGGCTACATGATAGATAAGTGAGAAAAGACAAATTTCTCCTGGGGTGATGGGAGAAGTTGGCTCCAAAGAGGCAGTTACTGGAGAAAGGATCTTAGCCTGTGGCTCTCTCAAGAATTTATTGCCCACTGTTCTGTGAATGACTCTGAACTAGCCTGAATCGCAGACCTTATGAGACTTGGTATTCCCAAAGTTGCTTGACACAATGCTTAACTGATTATAGATAGACTGAAAGAAGTGAACCAACCTTCTCATTCATCTTTATAGCAGTCCTGAAGTGTCCATATTAGCATCCTCTTTCTATACAAGAGGAAATGCATGGAAAATATTTGTAAATTAATTTTTTTTATATTCTGATATTTGATGACCCCTTGGCTTATATCATTATTTGAATAACTTTTCTTTAGGGACAAACCTCAAAGCTCAGAGAATTAGACATGCTTCAGAAATTAACATACCCTCTAATACTAAATAAATCAAGCAATAGATATACATAATTCAGATTTGGAAATTAAAGGAAATAAGCAGGTTTCTCTGCTTTTGTTTGGTAACATAGTGTCAGATTTCTGTAAGAAGCTATATTTGTTTATATAGCAATTTGAAAATAGCTATTGGTCTAAATGAAGTATTAGTAATTAATACAGAAGTGCCTCATTCTCTTAACTGCTTTTTTTAAAATATAGTTTCAAGTTAATTGAGGGCACAAAGAATCAGGTAACAATGTTTGCATTTTTTAGGTAAAGTCCCTCTCACAATTGTGTCCCACCCCCAAGAGGTATGCCATACACTGTAACCCCCCTGTATCGATTTGAGTTTTTCTCTGATGGGGGCATGTATTAGATCATCTACTGGCTTCATATTAGAATTAAGTACATTAGATTCTTGATTCTCTATTCTTATGATACTTTACTAAGAAGAGTGTGTTCCAGCTCTATCCAGGTTTCTACAAAAGACATAAAGTCTCCATCTTTTTAGTGGCTGAATAGTATTCCATTGTATACGTATACCACAGCTTGTTAATCCATTCCTGGGTTGGTGGGCATTTAGGCTGTTTCCACATTTTAGTGAATGTAAATGAAGCTGTGACAAACAGTCTAGTGCAAATGTCCTTATGATAAAATGATTTTTTTTCTTCTGGGTAGATGCCCAGTAATGGGATTGCAGGATCAAATGGGAGGTCTAATTTGAACTCTTTGAGGATTCTCCATACTTCCTTCCAAAAAGGTTGTGTTATTTTGCAATCCCACTAACAGTGTAAAAGTGTTCCCTTCTCTCCACATCCATACCAGCATCTGCAGGTTAGGGACTTCGGGATATGGGCTGTTCTCACTGGGGTTGGCTGATATCTCAGGGTAGTTTTGATTTGCATTTCTCTGATGAGCATCTGATGATCGGGAACAATGAGCATTTTTTTCAAATGTTTGTTAGCCATTCGTCTGTCTTTATCAGAGAAGGTCTCTTCATATCTCTTGCCCAGTGGTAATCGGATTGTTTGCTCTTTTTTTGTTGATTAAGTTGAGCTCTCTGTAGATTCTAGTGTTTAACCCTTTGTCAGATTCATACCCTGAAAATATCTTTTCCCATTCTAAGGGTTGTCTTTTTGCTTTACTTGTGTCCTTAGCTGTGCAGAAGCTTTTCAACTTAATTAAGTCCTATTTGTTTATTTAGTTGTTGTTGTTGTAATTACCACTGAAGTCTTTGTCATAAAATCTTTCCCCAGTCCAACATCAAGAGTTTTTCCCACACATCTAAGATTTTTATTGATTCTTGTCTTAGATTTAAATCTTTTATCCATCCTGAGTCAATTTTTGTAAGTACTGAAAGATGTGGGTCCAGTTTCAGTCTTTTACATGTGTTTATTCAGTTCTGCCAGCACCATTTGTTGAACAGGGATTCTTTTCCCCCTTGGATGCTTCTTTTGGTTTATCAAAGACCAGATGACAAGTTGAGACTGGTTTCATCTCTTGGTTTTCTATTCTGTTCCATATGTCTATGTCTCTCTTTTTGTGCCAATACCATGCTGTTTTGATTACTATGGACTTGAAATATAGTCTAAAGTCTGATAGGGTGATGCCCCCAGCTTTGTTTTCATTACTAAGAATAGCCTTGGCTATAAGGGTTTTTTTCTGGTTCCATACAAAATGATGTACTTTTTTTTTCCAGTTCTTCAAAGTATGATGTTGATATTTTAATGGGGATTGCATTGAATCCGTAGATTGCTTTGAAACAGAATAGACATTTTAATAATGTTGATTTTTTCCCATTCAAAAGCATGGTATATTCTTCCATTTGTTAATGTCTTTGACTGCTTATTTTTAATAAAAACATGTATTGAGGGATTACAGTATACTAGGTGCAGGTATATAGGAGTGAAAAAAACAATATAGAACTGCCTTAATGAATTTTTAAGTCTCAGGCAGGGACAGAAAATTAATGAATAAATATGTATAAATAAATACATATGTACATGCAAATTGTAATCAATGTTAAGAAGGAAAATAGGGTACTAAGAGTAAGATAAATAAGGTGTTTACTTTCAGATAGGGAAACCGGGGATGGGATCACTTTAGTGGTCACATTGAACTGAGATCTGAAGTACACAAATAGGAGCTAGTAGACAGAGAGTGGAAATGTAAAACTTCATGGAGTGAGTACAACAATACCTGAGAGTTGTAGTTATAAGTCAAGAATAAGCTTGGTTTGTTCTAGGAATTTAACATCTGAGTTCTTGTTAAAAATGCCGAATTCTCAGGTCCACCTTGAACCTACTGAATGAAAAACACTAAGTAGGACCCAGCAAGCTCTGTGTTAACAAGCCCTCACATGATTATGATGCACGTTTATTATTGGAGAATCACCATCTTAGACTGATGTTTTGAGCTTTAATACATATAAGGGTGGGAGAGAAAGCAAGACAATACCTCTACTCAAGGGTAATGGTAGTAACAAATATAGAACAGACTAAGAAATATTTGCAAATCCAAAAGCCTTGTTAAATGAAAACTTAATCCATCTAAAATAACTCATGAATTTTAAGATCTATGTCCCTGTGGTTGGTGTTTTTAACGGTTTATGGATTATTACTTATTTCTAAAGGAGTTAATAGATTTCATTAACTGACATTTTGCTTTATGTTTTGTCACATACAATTAAAATTTCTCAGAAAGAAAATATTGGATTTCTCCGTTTCCTTAACAGCCTAAAGCACAGTTTGCTTAAATGATTTATTTATACTCATTAGAAACCTTTTTATTTTAATTGTGCATATTTTGCATTTAGCCTCTTTAAAAGACTCATGAGCTACCTTTTTATTTGTTTTAATTGTGTCATTAGAAAGCTATGGAAAGCTTGAAATGTTTTTGAGTTTGAGGGGGTTTTTTGTTCATTTGTTTGCTTTTCTAAAAAGGGAAAATGATTAGCAATCAGAGTTAGGCTTATAGAAACAAGTTCCCAAGGAAATTAAAGTAACTAATTCTTTTTTAATGTTTTATTTATTTTTATTTTTTTACAAATACAAATTACCTAAAATATACTGTCTTAGCTATTTTTAATTGTACAGTTCTGTGGCATTAAATACGATGTTGTGCAGCCATCACCACCATCCCTCTCCAGAACTCTTTCTTTTTTTTTTTAATAATTTTATTAAATCATAATTGTGTACATTGGTGCAATCATAGGGCACAATGTGCTTCATATACAATCAGAAATGTTTTGATCGTACTGTTACAGATAGCCTTCATGGCATTTTCTTGATCACTATATAAAGACATTGATACTCTACATTTAATAAGTTTCACCAGTACCCTGCTAAGATGCACCCACCAATTGCCCTCCCTCCACCCTTCCCTCCTGACATTTTCTTTTACTTAGAAAATCCCAAAGACTCTCCCCAAACCCTCCAATTATTGATACATGAATTCAGTTAAGGTTTTAGGTTACAAAACAACATACACAAATTAGTAACATTTCTATGCTGTAATAACAGCCAAGCTGAGAATCAGATCAAGAACTCAGTCAAGTTTACTCAGCCTGGTCACACACACACACACACACACACACAAATACAATGGAATACACTTAACAAATGAGGTGAAAGACCTGTACAAAGAGAACTACAAAGCACTGATGAAATAAACCATCTATGACACAAGCAAATGGAAAAGCATCCCATGCTCATGGGCTGGAAGAACCAATGTTGTTACAATGTCTATACTGCCATGGTAATCTACAGATTGAATGCAATTTCTATAAAACCTAACTCATTTTTCAAAGAATTAGGAAAAAACAGCCCTAAAATTCATATGGAATCAATGCATCTTTGCTTAGTACTTTCCTATAAGGAGATACAGTGATCTCTTACCTAGTTTTCTTGGATCATGGGAAGGTATTTTCATGTGTGGAACAGTTGTTTGAATTTATATTTCCGTGAGGGGATGATTGCTGGAGTGTGTTATTTCACCAATTGGTTCTGTCCTCTCTACAACTAGTTTGTATCACTTAACAATGTCTTCAACACACCACATGAAAATTGTATACACTATACATTTACATACTCCCACATATATTCACATGCAAATATATTCATAAAGAAGTAATTCCTTTAAGAGGCTATACAATATTTACATTCTGTATTCATTTTCCATAAAATGAAACTGTACATTGTATTCTTGCTATCTAATTTTATCTCAAAAACTATTCTAAAACTAAGCAGCTTAACACAACAATCATTTTGTTTGCTTACAAATATGTAATTTGAGCAGAGCTTGGGGAAAAGGGTTTTCTATACACCATGTGTGATCAGCTGGGAACTTAGTTCTTTGCCATGTGGGTCTCTCCAAGTGGTCTAAAATTTCTTACAGCAAGGTGGATGTTTTCTAAGGGTAAAGATTCCAAGAAAGTTAGGCTAGCAAGAAACTGTTTTTCCTTTGGTTTCCTAATATTGGAAGTCAAATGGCCTCTTATCCCAGTCATCATTCATTACCAACTTGCTATCAAGGTGGATGAGCTACAGTGAAAGCAGATTAGCAGCAATAATTCTCTATTCATCAGTCAAGTCACCCCACATGATTTATACAGAGTCCACAGGACTCTTTCCATTGATGAAGTCACAAACTCCAGCACAAGTTTAAAGGGGTGGGGGATAAAAAAACTATCTCTTAATAAAGGAGTGGTGAATGTCTAGAAAATCATTGGGAATAAGAAATATTGTTACAGTCATTAAAAAAAAATAAAACTCACCACAGCTTTCCCAATCCGTAAGCATTATAATGGTATTACAGTATATATAATTACATGCATTTTTATACATGCTTAAATATGTCTGTATGAAATAGAATGACCATAATTCCCAGTATTTATAACTTATGTATATCATTATCCATTTATATATTTATCTAGTTGTTATTTTAGAAAAGAGAATATACTTACAGTGTATGAGAAAATACTTACAGTGCATGAAAATTTCAATTTCCAGGATAAATTACCCATACTAGATATATACATTATTTTTCCAGACTTTTGGGAGAAAAATATTTTATTCACTTTAACCTCAATTTTCCAGTTGGGAGAAAATATTTCATTGACTTTTACTTCAGTTTTCCTTTGTATAATCTACCTAAAATTTTTCACATTTTTCATGATGTTAAGTCCGTATGTAAGATATTTTAATGCCTACTTCTCTTTCATGTATGGTATCAAATTTATTTTGCAGACTGCAAATAATTCTCTAATGCTCTTTTCATAATTTAAAATTTTGACATTTCTTGCACTTTTTACTATATCTTTTGTATTTTATGACTTGCATAAGAAAGCCTTGCTCTTTCCCACTATATAAATTTATTTACCTTTGTGTTTTTCCAATCAGTTGAAGGCTATTTTAAATGTCTATCTGTTGTTCTAATATTAAGTTTTATTTGTGAACAATGAGAAGGTAGGTAAAGAGTTTCTTTTCCTTTTTTTCTGAGAGAGTCAATAAAAACATAATTTATGATAGTTTGAACTTTGTTATTTAATTTAATTCATTGTTTAATTACTGTTTTTCTATCAAAGATTATACTGTGGTTAACATGTTAGCATAGCAGTATTCCAAGATAGTTTTTTGTTTGTTGGGAGGTTGGGCTTCGGGGGGGCAGAGTTAATACTGTGCATGAAATATCTTATTTTATAACAGTGAAATTGCTAAAAAAAAAAAAACTCTTAATTTGTGGATAGTTCACATTTTTCCTCATGGATTGAAATTATTTGTATCACTTTCCATATATATATTAAATAATTAATATAGAATATAAATATGCATCCATTTTATATATATACCTATTTATTATTATTAGGAATATTTTATTTTAAAAAGTATCCATTTCTGGGCCAACTTCCTTTTTTAAATGGCTTATTGTGATACAATTTCCAGATCATGAAATTTATCCCTTTATTGAATATCCCTTTATTGGTAGTTTCTAGTGTATTCATACAGTCATCTTATCCAGAACATTTAAAAAAGAAACTCTAGATTTCATTTCCCACCACTCCAGACCCTGACTACTACTAATACATTTTCTGTCTCTCTTCATATGCTATCGTGGGCATTTCAAAAGAATATACTTTCATAGTATGTGGCCTTTTGTGTTTGATTTTTTTAGCATGATCTCAAAGTTGATTGATGTGGCATGAATCAAGGCCAATTCCATATTGTTGTATTTAATATGGTTTTGTATTCTGTAATTTAGCATGGCAAAACATCCACCACTTTGCTAAAACTGTTCTTAGCTATAACTGCACATTTCTTTTAGGTAACTTTATTAGACTTGTTTTAAATTTATAAATTAATTGAGAAGAATTGTCATATTTATAATATCCATTCTTCTTATTCACGTGCCTTAAATGTTGGTCTACTTAAATAGAAATTCTTACATGCTAAAGATTTATAATTTCCATCAAAGTGAACAGTTATTCTCAACTTAATTCCCAAATGTCGTATAGTTTTACTTTAGAACAATTATTGGGATTATGATTTCTCTGCCATATATTTTAATTGATTACATCAATTATATTACCTGAAAATAGTTTTATTCCCTTCTAATATTTACACTTTGTATTTTTCATTCATTGTCTTTTTTCATTGATTAAAGCAAAACTTTTAAACTTGGTACAGTTCGAACTCTCTAGGGAATATTTGGCTATATCCAGACAATCCTTATAACAAATAACTCTCATTTAAAATATTAATAGCAAATATTAAAAAGAAAGACTTCTGGGTCAGAGCACAGAGTACAATTCCAATAGCAAAAAGATCACAGGCATCCTGGATTTAATGAGAATATTTATAATACAAGTTATGCCTGTTTCAGGTTTCTTCTAGATGAGCTTTATGAAATTTTAAACATTTTCTTCCAATTCTAGTTTGCTAATATAACTTTATTTTTTGTGCTTTAATGAAGAATGGATGATGAATTATCTCCATAGCTAATGAGATGGTTATATGATTATTTTTTACTTTATCTATTGTCATATTATAATACATTAGCAGATTTTCTAATTTTTGCCTAAACTCATATCCCTATGATAGATCCTATTCACTTCTCTAAAATTATTACTAGATTCTGTTTACTTTGTTCTAAGTCTAAATGTATAAGCAGCAGTGTCTCGGGTATATGTGTGTGAGAGTATATATATGTATACCCTCACACATGTGTGTATTCATGTTCTTCTTTCTTAGTTTTGATTTAGAAGCTAATTGAACATTGTTAAATGAGTTGCTATTATATCTTAAGTGTTTAAAAATTTTAAATAATGTGAATGGTAAGTTCCTTAAGGGTTATTAGAACTTATTTATAAAGCTACTAATGATCCCATTTTTAAAGATGGATTTTTTTAATAAAAAAATAAAAATAATCTAAAAGAAAAAATATTTTGAAAGAGTGCTTCATGTACCCTAATTAGACACCTTACATATACTAAGTAAATTTAATTCTTACGACAATCCTGTAAGATGGATACTCGCAGTGCTCTTATTACAAATGTGAGAAGCAGCTGTACATAGAATGTAAGCAACTCCTTTTAAGAATTTTTATTATTTTCAACCAGCCCACATAGTGAAATTCTTGTTCATTAAATCCTGATATCAATCAACTATTAAGATTTTTCTCTACGGAGACTTATTTTCATAAAGTAAAGGTATAAATATGTGGCTTAAACTCGGTTTTAGGGAAATTAATTCTTCAGAGTCTTAGTTTCTAGATTTGGATATGTCAAGTGCTGGTTGCAGAATTTTTATAATATCCTCTTATATGCCATCAACTTTCTCATACATAGTATCAAGTAGCATGAAAAAATAATTTCTTGGGAAGGTCTTTCAGCTTTAAACAAATAAAACTTAATTGATTTTGAACCAGTGCCCAGTACATATTTAGCTGTGCAACAAATACTGATGAATGAGCATGTGAATGAGAGGTATATAGTGGACACCTCTAAAAGGGTCTATACATTACAACTTGAGCAGGGATTTTACACTTAGCCAGAATTCACATATGGCTTAGAAATCAAATGTATTATATCATTAGAGCAGGAATGTACTTTCAATTCCCAAGCTAATTTTCATTGTTTGGCAATATTTGGCCAGAGAAATGTTTTGTGAAGAAATCTGAGGTTACTCTTAGACTTGGAGAGAAAGGGCACAATTAGTAATATCTACCATAGGCATGGAATATGAGAGCAGTAGTGCGTTGCCCTTTATTTGCCATCTCTACCACCAGAGTATAAGGATTTTATGTATATGTATGTGTGGCTGTGTAATGCATATATAATGCTTCAGTGATGTAAATAGCAGGTCACATATTGTGAATGATAAAGCAAATGATCGTCTCTTTCAGCCCCTGAGAAAATAATGAGCTAAACTTGGAGAGAGATTAGGCTTAATGTTTGCACGGGAGTTAGTGAGTACTATGAAATATATGGCACATTCACTTTTCATCAGAAAAACGACATTCTTTATTCTGTTTTAGAAGGAAGCTCCAGAAACCTTATTCTGAAGTGGAGTGAAAAAGTAATTCTCTTTATTCAGCTGC
>CAUYON010021502.1:0-35594 GCA_963573935.1 Arctocebus calabarensis | reverse complement strand
ATAAGTGGGCTTTGGAAGACTATGAACCTTATGAAATTGTACGCACAATTTTAAGAGTATGTATTTTCATACATTTTTATAGTTAGAGGCTGTGTAACTTTTATTGTGTGTGTGTGTGTATATATATATATATATATATTTAAAAAAGCAATGTGTCTAAAGAATACTGAATAATGAAGGAATGACAGAAGTGATAGAAGAAGATAAAGTTTAAATTTAGCAAACTCCCGATCATGTATGGCCATATGGGCCACTTGTGGGTTGAAATCATATTCTGAACATGATATAATTCCATTAAGATGTTTGAGCAGGAGACGAACATGATCTGCTTTATTTATTCATTCATTTAACAAATATTTATTGAATGCATATTATGCAACAACTCTTACTGACACTGACGATACTGGGTTTACCAAAGCAGAGCCCATCTTTAATGGAGGTTACCTTTTAGTAGATTAAAACTTTATACAAAGAATATTCTGAATGCATATGGGGCACAATTTGAAGCCAGGAGAGTAGTCAGGAATCTTTGGTGATGTTCCAAAAGGAAAACAGGAGAGAACTGAACTAGAATGGTGACAGTGGTGATGGAGAGAAATAAATAGATAATATTTATAAGGTACAGTCTGCTAGATACATACAGGAGATGAGAGAAAGAGAAGAACTTGGCAGACTCAGATGACATTTTGGAAATGTTAGGTGGGAAATAGCTTTCAGGAAACAGAAACCAATAGGTCTTTTGAGGCCATTTTAAATTTGAGATGATGCCTGTTAGATACTTAAGGAGAGACTTAAGAAGTCAGTTGAAAGTATAAATCTAAAGTTCAAAAAGACAGAAACTTTAAAAATATTTAAATGTGTCAGCAAATAGATGGCTTTTAAAGGCTATGGAGTCGATGAGATTGTCTATGGAAAGAGAAAAGAAGAATATCTAAGACAGAGAAGGAGATCTCCCCTCAGAGGGACTGAGAGGTCCTGCTAAGGAAGAAGAAGGAAAACCAAGGGAAGATGGTGTCTCGGGAGCTCAGAGAAGGGCATGTTTCAATTAGTAAGGAGCACTCTGCTATACTGAAAGCATCTGAGAATGTCAGTAAGGTGAAAATTGATGTAGGGTTCAACTTAGAAGTTTTCAACTTTTAGATGAGTTTATCAGGGTCTTAAGTGTATTTTCAATTTAGGATATTTTCTATAATACTTATGATGCATTCATCATAACAAGATAACTGGATTATAACTGTAAGGAGCTGTGTGGATCAGGGAGCGATTTCAAGAATGTGAGCTGCTAGAGTGTGTGTGCAGGGTGAGGGAATAATCTAGTACCAAGGAGAAGTACTTGTTACAGGATAGAAAGGTCTAATTGTGTGAAAAAAAGACCTTGCACTTGGCTCAGGGCCTAGCAGAAGTATGAGTTTGCTGAATTACAATAAATTACTTACACTCGGCCAGTGACAGAACTGGGATTCAACTCCTCATCTCTGAATCCTGGTCACTGGACCATGCTGTCTCATAGCCCTTAGACCAGTCTACTTCTCATCTAAAAAGTCATTTCTCCCAGGTTCCATCTGTAGCCCTCCTGCTTTAGATGCAGAAGCCTCTGATTCAATTTTTTGGTGGAATGGATTTCTCACAAATAAGGATAATCCTCCATTTCATATTTACTCACTTGGTTGACTTCCTGTTTTCCACACTCTTCCCACAACAAGCTTTGCAGTTTCTGTTTTCTGAGACATTCAAATAAATGTGAGTTGATATTGTGACCAAGTACCTCCTGAAATGCATAATTTTCCCCCTTTATCATTTTTGAAACAAATGGATGAATTGCAAAGGAGAGACATTAAAGAGATGTTTAATTTGAGGTTTTAATTTTGCAAATGTTGGGAAGCATAATTATGGTTCAGGAGGTATAAAAGTGTCTTGAGGAATACAAAATAACTTGTTTTTGCATCTAGAGTTTTGGGAACATTTTCTGCCTGAACATAAATCACTTATATTTATTTTCCTGTGTTCTTAAAGCATCCTGGGCGCTGTAAAGACAGAGAACATGTAGTCATCACAGAGGTGGCAAATACATACCCAGCATGGTTGTCACTGCAACAATTATCAGAAAACAATATTCTGGGAGGAGAGGAGGTAGAGGTAGAAGGCAGTGGGCACTGGTTTTGTATTTCTTTGATTCTCTTAATTGCAGGGCAATTTTCTTCACTTTCATTCTAGATGATATCTCAGACAGTTAAAACAAAGGAGAGAGGGAATGTGGATAGGATGGAAAAGGCTTCTGGACAAAATGTAAGCACAGAGAGGATTTTAAAAGCTTAAATAAAACTAAACCATTCACAAACATTTTCTCTGAATCATCACCGCACATAATTAAAAAGAAAAAAGAAAAACTTACCTAGACCTTGTATATCCATCAAGAAAGAAGGAGGGTGAGCTTACTGTGGATGACAGAGAAAGGGCCACTTGTGCTCAAGCATCTGAAAGGGCTATTTCTTTAATAGAAGAAAAATGACCTAGAAATGGAAATTAATCTTCCAGGCAATTTCTATCTTTTAGAAGATAACACACAGGCCAGTTGAACAAAAAATAAGATGAGTTGAGTAACAAAAACTCAGAAAACTTCTAGTTCTACTTCGTTTGGAACATCATTAAGCTCCAGGCTATAAACAGTAAAAATACATAGATTTAATGATTGATTGAGTCATTCATTCAGTAAATACTTATTGGGCATTGACCCACATGAAATTGCCTTTGGCAATTTTGATCAAAATGGTTGCAAATCAATAATATCACATGATTCAAGATAATACTACATATAAGCTAATGAAGAAATCTCCTCTTATGACTGAAATCAATAGATATGTATTTATGGAAAATGAATTATAGATTCAAGACTACACCAGATGTTCCAAATCAGCAGTAACAAAGATTTTGAGTGTAATCATCTCTATTGATATTAAAAGTTGGGCCAACCTCAGGGAATGCCGTTGCATTTGAGAGTCCATCTCTTTTAGAAAATGTTTAACTAACCGGTCTAAATTCTTATTCTTAATTGCTTATAACACTATATAAGCAATGTTCCATATTTTATTTATTATAGTAGTACTGCATATATTTGAAAAATAACAGTATATTCATATATGTGGCATATACATATTTAATGTCTAATGTTGACAAAGGTCAATATAAATGTGGATTGTTAGACTACAGTAAATGACCTTTTAAAGTGGCAAATGGCATAAAACTCACTCAAACTGGGTTAAACAAAGGAGTAAATGATTTTCACATACACAACTGAAAAATCAGCAGTGGATGTTGTTTAAGGCATGACTAGACCTAGGATTTCAAATAACGTAATTAAAACGTGTTCTCTCTCCATCACTGAGATTTTTTTTTAATTGTCTTATTAGTGTTGTCTTTATTCTTCCTTTCAACCTGTGGCTACTCTTACAGAGGAGAGATGTTTTCTGTTCCCACATCAGCAGCACATTTCCTAGGACTTTATATCTTTGGCTCTGATTGCCCTGGCTTTGACCTCATAATTCTTCCTAAACTAACACTATAGATAGGATAATGTGATGTTCTGATTAGGCAGACAATTCATAAACTACTCTCAGAATCCTTGATCTACATGGACCTTGTGAACTAAAAGTAAGGAGCACAATTCCCCAAGGAAAAAAATCAAGAACTTTGAGTGTGTGCTCAACAGCTAAAAATAACAGTTTGACAACTGTGTAATCCCTAAGGAATACCTTTATTACCAGCCAAGGTCCATGGCACATGGGTTGGACCTCATTGCCATAAAGATTGTATGATGAAACAGATGTTCCCATACCTTGTTCATGACGTCAATTGGTTTATTCCTATATTCATCAAGAATTAATTCAGAACATACTGTAGACTAAATTTTGTATGGTGGGATCCAAATTTAACTAAGACTTAGTTTCTGTCCTTAAAGAACTCTAACCCTGAGCCCTCATGTCTCAGTTAGCCCCCACCTAACAGGTATAATGCAGAGGTAAATGGCACATCTCCTGGGTGAAGGACTCAAAAACATGGGTCACTATGAAAGTTTTTGAGACAGACCGTGTTGTAGTTCATTATTTCAATTCTAAGAAACACAGTTGACAGTGTCCTTTCTGATTCACCTCTGCAAGTTTCAACTTGGTCAGCTTATCACTGTTGCTGGGAGGGTTTCATTTGTTTCTGTTGATGCAGATTTTGCCTTTCTTGAGTTTTGTGTATCTCAACACTTTTGTAATGACCTATACACCTAGACTTTTCCTAGCAAACGCAAACAATGTATCCTAATCTTATGTGGCCTTATATTAATATGCAATTTTAAAAAGAACTCTAAATCAAACAGGAAGGCAATATTGCCAAATAATATACCAGGTGTTGTAAATGTACAGAGAAACGGGGAAGGATTCATAGGCTGGGAATGCCAAAAAAGTAAGGTAATATAAAATAAAATAAAATGAAATAAAGCAGTAACTGAAGCAAGACAGTGTATTCTGGTGTTTAACTGGGGCACCTAAACTCTTATGCTATATGAGTTGAGAGTATAAGGTACCAGGGGATCAGGAGGAAAGACTTTGCATGCCTACACATTTGACAGACACAAACATTGTTGGGAAGAGGAAGGTCAGGAACAGTGTAAAGCATTATGAGAATTTACAGAAAAATCCAGCACAACAACCCTGACCCCTGTTTGTGCAAATTTTCTTAAGAGCATTTTAGCAGAAGGCAAATCAATTTTTAAAAACTGGTTCGCTAATGCCTTGTGGGGAGAGTAGAAGCAATGGGCAGAAATTCAGATTATTGCATTGATATTTTTGGGAACAGAGAACTGAACGATTTCAATCTCTTGGTTTATAAGGAAAGGAGAAAAGGAAACATCAGAAGGGTTTGAGTGATTTTACAATGTAAGAGAAAGCTAACCTTGGTAGCACCTAGAAAAGGGATGTCAAGAATATTGAAAAGTTTAAAAGTCTTAAATTCAAGATTCACTTTCTTGTTCTTCAAAGTTGACAATGAGCCTAATACTAAAAGGCAGTTTTTAAGTAGCTATTCTCTGCTGGCAAAAAGGATGAATAAGTGAGGATAGTCTCTCTGGGTTTTCTAGACAGATACAGCTTTGATAGAGAGTTAGATGTCTTTCTATAAATCATTCAAATCCACATGCATACAAGCATATGACACACAAAAGGCCATATCTGGTTGATTTTCATAGAAATGTTGGCACTTAGTACAGCTTTCTGCAATGAGCTAAAGGAGAGATATTTTAATGCTTTCACAGTGAGAAGAAAGTGTTTTTTTTTAACTTTTTATTTATTGGTTTTAAAACTTAACTATATAATTCAGCCCATTGTTATCCCCAAGTGGTATTGAATCATTAATAACATTATCAGTGAAAAGGCATGTACTTGTCTGCATTTTGTAACAAAAAAAGAAAATATATAAATAGCTTGCCATTGTTTGGTAAATTCTACTGTTCAGTTATTGGGAAACCAAATAATCCATACTCCATGTGAACAAGTTAGAAAAGAACACTTAATGAGCTTCAGAGGGAAGTACTTTCAGAGTACTATACTCATTTTCATAAATGTTGTTGGAGAGGCAATTGCTCAAATATAATTCTCCCATTAGGAGGTTAAGAGAGATAATAAGGGTTTAACACAGAGGAAATAACAAAAGAAGTAAGATGTCAAATATGATCAGATTTGTCTTTGACGTGTAAATTCAAACAACAAAATTGCTACGTAATTATTTTAAAACTCTGCTTATTTTATGTCTCAGCATTAAATTCGTCAGGCAAGGGTCTGCCATAACATCTAAGCTTTCGGTCACCCATAGTATTTGCAGAAGGAAGGGAGTTGATTACTTTAAGAGGGAAGAATGCAATTTCAAATCTATGCTTATTGCTGGCATCTTAAATGATATTCATAGAAATGATACAAAGTTTGGATTTGTACATATTGAATAGTAAACTCAAGCTGGAATAATCTGAGCGTTCTCGTCCTTTTTATTTTTAGTTTATTTATTTTTGGATGGATAGATAAATTTTGTTCCTTTCTAAGGAATCATACAAGATTGGATGAACAGAAATACCACTGGGTTAAGTGATCTGACTTCTGAATTAGCTGTGGTAGTATTTACATGACTTTTGAGAACGACAGAGGGGAAAAACTTACATTAATATTTTGGTAGGCAATCTAAGAAGCCTGGGCCCTGCCCTGCTGGTGATCATACTGCTCATCCTTTAGAAGTCGCTGGGGTAAGATTACATACAGAGAACTATGAGAAAGCAAGAAACAGCAGGGCATTATTAGCTGAGGATTTACCCCCAAAACCCACTGAAAAACTGCTGTCTGGTCTGGACTGAAAAATGAAAAAAAACCATTTTTCTTTTATTCTGGAAGTACTCTGGGGTCTTGAACCACAGCAGGTCCAATGCAAACTCAGATCTCTTGTCTCTACTCTTCCCTCCAATACTGATATATGACAACATGGATTAGTCTTGCCTACTTTTAATTCTACATGTGCAGATTCATATGTGAATTTTTATATCTGGCTTCTATTCAACATTTTGGGAAAATTCATCGTTTAAATAACTCTATAGTGTTATGAATATATTTACTTGTTCAATTTATTGAATATTTATAATCCAAATATTCATTGATGAATATTTGGGTTATTTCCATAATAAGTGAATGCTGCCTTGAATATTTTTTATAGGTCTCTTAGGGTCATTTTCATGCCCCTCAGTTAAATATTTATCAAGGAATGTAACAGGAAGATTTCATGCGAGTCCTAATTCTGGATTCACATCTCTGGGTTTCATTCTCACCTTGGATCTTAGCCCCTTAATTCTTTACTGTTTTTGAGCCTTTGGATAGACTTATTTTTCAAGAAATATTTTGTGCATCTCCTATCAGATGGAGTTTGTATTTGCTATTATCAAAAGTAAAACTCTCAAGTCACATCTTTGCTTATCTTATTTTAACTCAACAGTATTGAGTTTGGGGGTACAATTCCATAGAGTAAATAGGATTATATTTTGTTCTCAATTTTCTAAGTTCTGAAGTAGCATTTGTTTCTTTCCTCTTTTGTATTACTGTCAAACTTTGGGTGTCCTATTACTAATAAAATTACACATTGATGAGCACAAGGTGGGATTTAGTAAACATTTGATCTATTATGTTTTGTCTAGTATTGCATTAGGTTCAAAACAACAGCAAGTTATCGGAGGGGAAAAAGGTACACTGTACTGGCTGTAGCTACCAACATGTCTATGTGGAAAACGAGAATAGATCAGTGGATTTATTTATACAATAGCAAACATTTGTGTTTGGAGAAACACCTAGATAATTTGTGGATTTCCATTCTTGTGTGAATCTTAGCATCATATATGCAGCCACATGAAAGTTTTGTTTTTTCTATAAGGTTTCTTGTACATAGTTAACAAGAAGCCTGGTTGAAAGACGTGGCTGATGTCTCTGCCGATCACATTACCACAGATAATGAAGAGTAAGCTGAGTATCTGTTTTTAAATTTCTACTTCATGTGTTTCATTTGCCTGTATCTTGTTCTTGTTACCACCATTCAAGTAAAAAACAGAAACTTGTGCAATCCTCTTTATGTTGTTATCTATTTATTAGTATATATCTACTAAGATCCTGGACTCCCATTTAAGCATCCCTTACTTTGAGCTAGACTGGTTACTTTATAAAGTCAGGTGATTTGGATATAGATTATATTAATAAAATGCATGTAGCTCAAAAAAAAAGGTAATGTGTATCTGAATCACCTGGGGAGCTTTCATTAAATATGAATTCTTACTCCTATCTCTTTCATCAGCACTAAAGATATATGAAAATGCACATCTCCCCCTATCTCCAAACCTACTGAGACCCGCAACCTTGGAAACTACTGGATCAATATTTAAATGGGTACAGGGGGGAATATATTTGCTTTTATTTCCCCCTCTACCCATTGCTTTCTCATGCCACGTGCATTTAATTCCATTAGGCTTGATAACTTAACTTTTCATATCCAGTTTCTTTTAACTTGTCTCTTTCATTGCAGGAATTTGATCCTGTAAATATTTGGCTTTGCTTGATTCTACTAAGATGAACAGAAACCATAGCCAAGTAAAAATAGCCTATGCCATTTACCTTTGTCACTGCAGAATATCTGTTTCTGCTCCAAGATGACAAAGAACTTCCATAAACAGCCAACTGGCCAATTGTTTAAATATTTGCTTTTTCTTTCTTTATTTTTCTTCCTCTTCTGTCACTCAGCTTGTCAAAGTAAGGGTCTTTAGTATCAATAAAATACATTTCTATCAATGCATCCCAACAATAAATCAGTTGTCAATTTGAGCTGTCCTTAAGCTCATGAACACACAGTATTAGCAAGTATATCTGATGATTCAATGAAAGCCAAAGTTAATGGGAGAATCAGTGAAGATTATTCTCCTCTTGTCTTTGCTACCCCTCCCCAACCAAAAGTCATTATTGTGCAGAAAATAATTCAGCTATTGACGAGGTGGTTAATACATACCACAAAGTCTTGAAGGGGCTTCTATGATAGAGAACTATGGTATTAACTCAGAAATCCTTGGAAGATGTAATTTTATAAAATCCTTTATTATAGGAATTATGCTGCTCTGCCTTCCAGGACGAATTTCTGCCATATCAGATACAGGAGATGTACTTCTGATACCTAATGTGTAAAGGAAATCTTATGGCAGGTACAGATAGAAAATTAAGTTAGCATTAAATTTTATAAAATTTGTATTCAGGGAACCATTTTTTTAGATCTATGTTTAAAGAGCTGTATTTTTACATTTGGCATCATCATAAGTTTTGTTTTCCTAAAAATACACATTGAGTAGAATTTAGCCACGGTTGTCTCTGTCGTCTCTTTCAGATTCACATCTTTTCTTCATTTTGAAGAACTTGGATTGTCATGTGTCAGTTTCTTTTTATGCTAAAGAAAAAAATGGAAAAACAGGCTACATTTCTCAGGGATTTGGAAGAATTCAGCAAGGCAAATGTTTCTCCTTTCTATTTTTGTCATTTGATAGTTATTTTTGTTTTAATTTTGGGGGAAGGGAAAGTTCTTTTTATAAGACTAGGTGCTCTGTGGTGTCAGAGACTGATAGAAACATTTTTGATGCTAGTAAGATGAAAAAATGATATAGTCAAAATAAAAAAGCACTGCTATAAGTATAGAAAATCTAATAATGCAAGTGAAGATGGTCCCTCTGCTACCTGACAGTTTCCAATACTTGACTTTCAATGAGGAGGGGTACCATGTCTCTGATCTCCATTTCTTTTTGATATTATAAATTGTACAGGATGGTCAAAACAGAATCACTATCAGAGCAGATAGGGTGGCTTTTAGCTTCTTACAAATGAACATAAGGAGACACTACTTACGATGCCTAAATAAGCACACATACAGAACGGTAGCATCACTACTCTGTTCGCAGGCCCCACACATATGGAGAACAGTTATATGGAGAACAGTTATTGCCAAGTGTTCCTCTCTCAGTTCCACGATGTCACTCGTCCTCACTGATCACCCTTATGAATTTGACCTCCTGCTGGTAGCATTTCTGCCACCCCCAAATAGTAGCCATCCTTCTGTAATAAATCTCAAGGATCCTAGAAGTCCCTTCAAAATCCCTGGAAGAAAAAACTATGCTTTTCTCTAAATATTACAACACATTTAATGGCTAGATGTGAAAACATTGTACATCATAAATTTGGCTAACTTTGCTTCCTACCACAGACTTCTACAGGATGTAAGTGGGAACTTTGAATGCCAGGCTGATGACAATTTTAAAGCAGGGATAGACTTTCTTATGAAGTAAGAAAGAACCTTAATGGTCACTGAACCTCGTTTACCTGCATGACATATTAGCTCATAAGATCATCTATTTTATTCACTCTGGTTTTCTTATTCTAAAAAAATTGAAATTAATGTTGCTGCCTTCACATTATTCCTACGAATAATAAATAAGGACATGTCTCTATAATACCTTCCATGTTGCCAGATGTAAAATAGATAGGTGAGAAAACATTAGATTCCTTCCCTCAACTCCCTGTCTTTTGTTTTGTTTGAGTTTTAATTCTGATTTTACCAGTCATTCACTCTCTCTAAGCAATCTCAGTCTACGTGACACATTTCATCTTCCCACAAATCAAGTTCAGGAAAGATAAACACCCTGACTCTGTGTTCCCTATTGATCATCAATTACTCAAGTTAGTCACAAGTCATAGGCCTAGATTGTTAAGTCCTTCTTTATTTAGTGTGCCTTTATAAAACAAAAGTCCTTGATTCCCATCCAAATACAACATACTAGTGTATTTTTTAAGTCCTTCAGGCAAAGATTGTAGTTTGACATTCAACTTGATAATTTCATGACCCAGGTCTGTATAAGACATTTTGAGGTAATGTAATTTTTTGTAGAAAAGTTATTTAAACTCATCGCACATTTAATTAGAAAAATTTTGTTTTCATAACATATAAATGTAGATGACTTCAAAAATAATGACGCTATAACCAGAAGAACAAAGAATCTTCTTAGTGCCAGAATTAGATACTCCAAATAAAATTGCACTGGCATAATACCTTGCAGTTTGTAAATATTTTTTGTCTGTTACTTATTTGCTCTTCTCAATGGTTCTGTACAATAGTCAGGGAAGCCACATCACTGATTTGCATCTAAGGAAACTGGGGTTAAGAGAAGTTATGGTCATTGCCAAAAATTCCACAACTAGAAACCCTGGGAGCTGATATTCAAACTTAAGTCTGCCCAGAGGCAGATCCCAAGCTCCTCCCTATATTTAAAAAGAGCACCAAAATGTCCTTATTTCCACAAGCTTTCCTCTAATTTGTCTTGCCACTTTTCTTTGTAATTATTTTTAAACATGAAAAGAGGTTCTTAATTTCTTTGGTTTTGCTTGAGATTCCATGCATAACACTTTGAACTACGTATTCTGCACCATGTAAATAACTTTATCTTATATTTCTGATTACATTTGTGCAACTCTTAAATTTAAATGCAGATTTTTACATAGTGATTTGACAATTTTTAAAAATTTTTCTTTCATTTACATTTGGATGGTTTAGTGACTTTACTGTAAAGTAATCAAGAAATAAGGATGTGACTGTACAATAATACCTTGGTGTAGGTTGTACCAAGATTTTTAACTGATCCAGTGATAACTTTTAGAAGTTACAAGAAACATAGGGTCTAAGAAAATATGTCAAGCCCTGAGATCTGCTAAGGGCTATGGCAAGGTAAA
The DNA here is from genome assembly GCA_963573935.1 of Arctocebus calabarensis. Classification (NCBI taxonomy): domain Eukaryota; kingdom Metazoa; phylum Chordata; class Mammalia; order Primates; family Lorisidae; genus Arctocebus; species Arctocebus calabarensis. The sequence goes on along the minus strand of CAUYON010021502.1, from coordinate 24,276 downwards.
AAAATATAGCTGAGCAGGAATAATTTAAAGCATAAATTTGAGGATAAGTTTGTTTTGAAATTCTTGATTTATGAAATATAATAATAGATTTCTACATGATGAATTAATTCTAATGAAATATATGTGAGGATATGGGCTCACATCAATAATGGCAGTTTCTACTTTATAATTGTTTATTTTTTATTTATAGAATCTCACTTAAAATATAAAATTAAAATAACTATTAACTCTTAATATCTTATTTAAAAATGGGGATGCTAAGCCATCATGGAGAGGTTATATTAATTTCTCCAAAATCATATAGCTAGTTAATGGTAAACCGAAGTTAGAAGTCATGTTGACAAACTCTGACTCTTAATCCAGTGCTCTTTTCACTACTCCAGGCTCCAGGCTCCTTCAAAAATTCATGAGAAAATAAATGAGCATCTCTTAAGAAATAGTAGAGCGCATATATTTAATTTCCAACAGGATAAGAAAATTCTAGTTTTATCTGCATTTCCCATTTACATTTTTACACTATAATTTTTTCATCAACTTGGTTTTAGCTCTTGTGTAGTATTTCTCCAAGAGCTCACCCGTGGAAAATTGAGCCATGACAGACTGGAAATAAACTGGGCATCTAAGAAGAGAATAATAATAATAATTAATAATAATAAATCCTGGCATTCCTTCTAAGATAATAGACAGGATGATGAGATAACTGTCAGAAGCCAACAGGGTCTTGAATTGTGATTTATTCTTTGAAGGCTTGACTATGCTTTTATGGTACTCTCAACATCAGTAGTGTCTTAGGAGTGATCACAGCCTGGGACTGGCTTTGCGTGATCTCACCAAGAGTTTCGAACATACTGATTTTTTTCTGTGTTCACTCATGTCCTGTGGCTATTAAGACATTGTTGAAAAGAAAATATTTCTCCCCTTGACAGATGGTGGGTTATTGTGGAAGGAATTGTTTTGTCTTTGTGCAGACATACCTTAAAGCATACATTGCATGCTAAGTTTGGGGGCTGGAAAAGTACTAATGGTCTTCCACATTCCAATTTCATGCCATAAAATTCAAGTTGCTGGCAAAATGCATAGCATCACTAACTCTATCAGCTCCTAAGCTTTTATGATCTCTATATGCTATAGGTTTTTTATATTTGAAGATTTCTCAATAAAGGATAATAGTGTGACCATTCCATTAAATAATAAGTGTAGCTGTAAGGCCCCTGAACAGGTAAAGTTCTATTTAAATGCTAATTATCACCATTATAAACCATTTGGGATGCAACTAAGTATGGATACACTGAGATAAAACCTTTTTATCTGAAAGGGAGGATAATAACCATGGATAAAATGGCCCCTATAGGTATTATCATAAGACAACCCTCAATTAGAAATTTTCTTAATACAAATGCAGCAAAGGGGTCTAATTAGTAGGTCAAATAGGTAAACAATATCATGTGCATTGAAGGAGGACTCCCCCCAAATACACACATTCACTCCTCTCATCCAAGAATAATGGCCTTAAAGACTTGAAACTTCTGTCTGAAATTCTGTCAATAGCATTTATTCATTCATTAAACCTTTTAAAATCACTCACTCTGTATTTTACACTGAGGGGATAGAAAAATATATTAGAAACAATCAGTTCCCTCTAGAAGGTACTGGGGTAGGCAAAGAATGGAAGCAAATAATTATTTAGAAGAAAAAAAGAACACAGAGATCAGACAAAATAAGGATATTAACAACGAAAATAAGGATACTAACAACAAAATGTTGGGGGAGTAGACACTGGGGAAGAAGAAGAAGTTGAGAAGACGAATTGGAACCTGCTCTTGAATGATGGGCTTGATTTAGACACAAAGAGATGTAGAGGAACAGGAGAAAGGGATGAGAGAATTAGAAATATTAGCAAGCTGTTCCTTATTAATGTCCAAATACTTCTTGAATGTACTTCTAACACTTTTAGCAGCTGACAAAGATTAATTTATCAGATTTAACAATAAGACAGATATAGATAAGTTAGTCAGGGCTAGTATCTTCAATTTATTTTTATTTGTAAGTTTTTGCCTTTGAGCATTTTAAATGCTCAGTTTTTCCCATGTCTTTAAAGAATAAACAAACAAGAGGGAAAAAAATTCATTGATTCTACACTGCCCTTCAGACTTCTGGCTAAAGTTGGAAATCTGGGCTGTCTCTATTTCTTCCCGTCCATTCTCCATGCCATTCTTACCAGTCTGACTTTCCACTTTGATTACCTATTTCAGTGGTTTTGTAAAATAGTCTCATGACTTTAATTGTGATATCAAATTTTTATCTTTGACACAGACCTCTTTTCTGAGCTCTAGACCCAAATATCCAGCTACCTTTTGGACATTTGACTCAAATGTCTAAAAGTTATCTTCAACTCAAAATATCCAGAAGCAGACCTGTGATTATAGCCTTGTTCTCCTTTGATGTTTATTTTCTCAGAAATGGTACCACCATTCACCCAGGTGCACACACCAAAATGCTCATTAATAATAAGCCCACCTCTCTCACACCTATATCCAATCATCCCAAGGCCTTTGATTTTAACGCATAGTTTTTGAATTTGCCCACTGCCTTCCATCCCACTGCTACCTCTCTTTGTTAACACCACTCACATCTCATCTTTGGTGGTTGAAATAGTCCCTGAATATACCTCCCAAATTCTGTCTTCTTCACATCTAATCAAATCTCTACTTTGAATCCAGTGTAACTTTTCCAGAATATATAATTAATTCCATTATTCTTTGGTAGATTGTTATGTTAATCCCCACCCTTTTACCCAAAAGAGTCCTGCCCCCTGAGTATTCATATCCTTACATAGTCTGCTCTCACTTTGCTGAAGGCTGAAAAAAGTGACTGAATTTGGCCAAAGAAACACCAGCAAACATTACACAAGCAGACACTTAATTTGTGCATGTTCACTGGGGATTTGCCCCCTGAAATGTTGCAATTATGTGAAGATGCCCAAACTAGGAGGAGGGAAAAGGGTATAGATACAGCCAGTGTAGGAGGTTACAGAAGATTTGGGGTATTCAAGATCCCTGCTAACTATTGTCTCATCTTGATTCAATCACAGTTAGCCACATAAGTTTGTACTGTTCTTGGTCACGTTCAATCTCAATCCCTGTTCTACCTAGGCCTCAGTCCAGGCAAGAAAATGTAGATCATTCAAGGAAAGATAGTCATTATAGCTAGAAACAAATTCAATACAGGTATTATAGCAGTGATCTCAGATCAGCAATGGTGCCTTAGTGAACTGATTGTTGTTAAGGCACTCATTCTTTCATTTTGGTGTTTATTCTTTCATTTGTATACATAGTAATCACTAATTTAAACATGAATTAAATGTTTACCATATGCCAGGCACTATAGGAACAGGAAAAAGAATAAGACAAGGTCTTATAAAAAGCATCTAAATTAAAGTGGATATATCTGTTACACTTGTAATTGTCTGAACCATAGGAGAAATTTCTGGGTCTTAGCATAAAACAGTCATTGAGGAGGTATGATTTAACTTTGCTAGCCTCTTCCCAATATAGGCACACAATACATTTTCACTATATAAAGTACATTTAATACCTCATCCTAAACAATTTCAAACTATATTAAGGAAACTATAGTTTCTGAAGTAGTGGGGATCAATTATAAAGGACTTGTTACAATAAGGCCACATGTTATTCCTGAATTTTAAGAGTATTGTAAAGACTGATTTGTTAATGCTTAAGAAATTAACTGATATACTCTGCTGCAATGTTTTTTAATGCAAAATATATGTGTCATTACATTTAATGCAACTAGAAAATATAATCTTCAATGGAAGTTAATTGGAGGCCCTTTCAGTTCTGTATGACCAATATTGAGAGTACCAAATAATTCAGTTACTAGCAATTTCCAAAAAATCATGTTTACAGTAGGGTTCTACATTCCTCTTGGTGTTTCAGTGTACATCCAATTTTTTTATTATTTTGAGTTATTTCCTAGTAATGCAGAGAATGTCTTTCAAGAAGAAGAGAAAATAATGTGTAAAGTTAGAAATATATAGATTTTCAATGAAATCAGCTGCAATCATTTCTTTTAACACCATGATTGCAGGTGGTTTAACTTTGGTGTATTTATTGTTGCATTTAGAATGGCTTAAGATACATACCATGAATTGTATTTAACAATGAGCACATCCTTTTCAGTAGCTATTTTCTGCATAAGGAGTATTAATTCATGTTTAAATTAGTGATTACTATGTATACAAATGAAAGAATAAACACCAAAATGAAAGAATGAGTGCCGTATACATTTCCACCTCATCAAAATGTACTGAAAAAATGAATGGATCATCAGGTGCAGAGAGAGTAATGATTTTATAACGGAGAAGTTGTGTTTAATGGTGTTATACTTGTAGCATCTGAACTAATCACATTATTAAAGTCCTTTGAGGTTTTTTACTTAAAAATATTCTAACCATATATAATAATCAATGCTGGTTATTTCACAACAACTTTGATTAGAGAATAAATATACATTCAGTTTTCTCTAAAATTTCTATTTTGACACTATCAGGTAAGAATCTAATGACATTTCATTTTAAAGAATAACATCTGCATGGAGATTTGTATAAAAAGGTTATAACAATAGAAGGAACATGGTACCCATTTGTCTGTCACACCAATCTCACCCTTTATTCAGTTACATTTTGGATTGTTATTCTACTCATCAACTTATGCAAGTAATGGCCTGAAAAATTCTGAGTGGTGTTGAGAACATTTTACATTATTCTCCTTCTATTATCATTCCCCTATACCCATTTTTACCTATCTGTATATTGACATATAGAAATTGAACTTAGTTTAAAAATATTGATTTCTTGTCATGGGCAAACCAAGGTATGAAGGATTTGGGCTGAATAATACATTTGTTCTGTCGTCATGGAACTTGAGGCTTATAAAAAAAGACAAACAAGCAAATCAGCAGCTACAAAAGACATCTAGCCAATCAGGAAATTCTGTCAAGTCTTTCTTGAATGTATGTCTCGAACTATACTATTTCTGACCATCTTTGCAATTCCCATCCTTATCCAAGCCATTCTTATCTCTTACCTGGACTATCACAGTAAATCCCTAATTCATCTCCCTGTTTCTATTCTTGTTCTGCTCAACCCTTCATTCTAATCTCACAAAAGCACAAAGTCATTTTAAAAAAATCATATTGCATCACTCTTGTGCTTAAAACCTTCCAGTGGTTCCCTAAATCATTTGCAATAAAAGTCAAAATACAATTGCCTAAAAGGCCCTACATCATCTGGTCTCTGCTAACTCTCTGACATGAACTCCTACTATTCTTGTTCTTGTTTACTCTATTCCAGTCATAAGGACCTCTTTTCTGATCCTAAACATGAATTAAGCCCATGTCAGGCTTTTGCATCTGCTGTTCCCTCAACTTGGAACATTCTTCCCCCACCTTCTATGTCAATCTCCCTAACTTCCTTCCACCCTCAAATATGTCAAATATAACCTTTGTAGTAAGGTCTTCCCTGATCATTGTACTTCAAATAAAATCCCTCTTCCTTGAAGCTTTTCCTGTTTTCCTTTTACTGTGCTGTATTTACCTATACATTCTCACAACTCTCTGACTGCCATTTATTTATTTGTAAAATGTAAATTGTCTTTCCACACTATGTAAATGTTGTGAGCATAGAGATTTATGAGTTGTCTTTACCTCTAAAGTTAAGGCTTGAAAAGCTGTCTATTTTTCTAACTTTTATTATCCCTGCTTTCATTGTTTTTGCCTGTTATGTTTATCTGGTAAATCCATGCTTACTTTTTTAAATCTTTCTGTAAAAATCAATATCTTTTAATATTGGTCTTTTATATAATCACATTTATTGTCATAATTAAGTTCTGTTAATTTAGAGGTTTATATTCTTTCTAATTTACTGATCTTTTCTTTATACTTATTTTCATAAATAAGCATGCTTATTTATAAAATGCTTATACTTACAAAATTTAGTCTATATTCAAAAAAGTATACTTGTTTATAAAATACTTATAAATACATATAATTTTTTTGTTTTTATTTTCCCAGTTATTTGAAAAATATAAATCTGCTTTTTCATTTTACTTGTTTTTCTTGAAGGTATTTTTGTTTTCAATTAAGTCATATACACATAGATTAATGCATTTATGGGGTACAATGTGCTGATTTTATATACAATTTGAAATGCTTAGATCAAATTAGGTGATCCTCCTATACTTAATTATTGTGTTAAGACATTTATATTCTATACTTAGTAGATTTGACATGTACCCTTGTAATATGCTCCATAGGTGTGGCCCCACCATTTACTCTCCCTCCATCTAACTTCCCCCTTCCTCTCCCATCCCTCTCCTCTTCTCTCCTACCTCCTGGACTATAGTTGTGATTTACCTTTCATATGAAAATGTGAGTGATTATAAATTGGTTTCATAAAAGTACTGAGTACATTGGATACTTTTTCTTCTATTCTTGAGATACTTTACTAAGAAGAATATGTAAACATAAAGGAGATAGAATCTCCATATTTTTTAGGGCTGTATAGTATCCCATGGTATACATATACCACAATTTACTAATCCATTCATGGGTCGATGGGCAACTGGGCTTCTTCCATGACTTGGCTATTATGAATTGAGCTGCAATGAACAATCTGGTGCAAATATCTTTGTTACATAGTGACATAGTGATTTTTGGTCTTTTTGATATATACCCAATAGAGGAATAGGCAGGTCAAATGGCAGGTCTACTTTTAGGTCCCTGAGTGTTCTCCAAACTTTTTTCCAAAAGGAATGTACTAGGTTGCATTCCCACCAGCAGTGCAGAAGTGTTCCCTTTTCTCCACATCCACTCCAACATCTGTAGTTTTGGGATTTTGTTATATGAGCCACTATTGTGGGAGTTAGATGATATCTCACTGTGGTTTTGATTTGCATTTCTCTGATGACTAAAGATGATGAGCATTTTTTCATGTGTATGTTAGCCCTATGCCTGTCTTCTTCAGTGAAGCTTCTTTCAAGTCTCTTGCCCACAATGAAATGGGATCATTTGTTCTTTTCTTATTAATAAGTTTGAGTTCACTGTAGATTCTGGTTATCAAACCTTTGTCAGAAACATAACCTGCAAATATCCTTGCCCATTCTGAGGGCTATCTGCTTGCTTTACTTACTATGTTCTTGGCAGTGCAGAGGCTGTTTAGTTTGATCAGATCCCAGTAATGTATTTTTGGTGTTACTTCAATTGCCCAGGGGGTCCTCCTCATAAAGGATTCTCACAGGTAAATTTCTTCAAGTGTTTCCCCTGCACTTTCTCTGAGAATTTTTATAGTTTCATGTCTTAAGTTTAAATCTTTTATCCAATTTAAATTCTGATAATCTTCGTATTCTTATAACTATTATTAAACCTAGTTTTTCCTGTTAATTTGAGAGAAATAAGAGTCCTAGTCTTTGGCCAGGCTATGGCTGCTACTGGTGTCCAAGCATTTTGGTTTGCCTTCCAGAAGAGAGCAAGCTTTAGATGGTTGGCCTGAGGAGCTTTGTGGACAGAAGTAAAACACAGCATCATTAGCATAGGAAACAGAGGTCTTCTAGGGTGGGCAAGTCCAAGACTGGTCCCAGGTGCTACTTCAAAGTTGTAGTTCTAAGGTTTTGGAGCAAATCACTGTAGGGGGGAGTCAGGCTGTTCTTTTCACACTAGCATCTCTGGCTCTCAGGTGTCCAAATGTGGCACATAACTGGAGAGAGAGGTCTCTTCCTGCTTTGCCATGTAGCATAGCATAGCGGAGACATTCAAAGATCAGAGGAATTCAAAAAGCAGAGTCAATTTTTTAGTCCATAGATTTACAACAATCTCTGGAGAAAATAAACTTGAATGTCACAGTGGGCACTATCAAAGGAGACCTTTGTGTGGTGCCCTTGAGGAGCAGCACTGATGACAGGGATTAATGACGCAGGCCCTGCGGACCTGGCACAGAGCAACTGAGAAGAAGTGTTTGTTAGCAGGTGCAAAGTGGTTCTGAGCACCTAGAAATTATTGGAGTAGACTTTGCAGGAAATAGAGCCTTCACCTGAGCAGCTGTGACTGTGGGAAGATGGCTTATGGAGTCAAAAACCAAGAACCATATTAGAACTTTACTTTCCTCTGAGTCAAGGTAAGGACTTTAATATGCTTTTATTTCCCCTGCCCAACCTGCTCAATATTTTTTTTCTTTTCTTTTCTTTTCTTTTTTTTTTTTTTTTTAGCATTTTTTGTTTTTGTTTTTTTGGTCAGGGCTGGGTTTGAACCCGCCGCCTCTGGCATATGGGGCCAGTGCCCTACTTGTTTGAGCCACAGGCACCCCTCTCAATATTTTCTAATGTAATTGAAATAGACACATGAATTTTAATTAATAATTTTTCCTTATACTTATATTAAATATATTTTCTTTCAAGAATAATTTTGCTTTTGCAATTAATGTCATATTCACTGAAATCATTTAGAAAAATGTCTGTCTGGAATTCTCTTAGGCTATACTTTCTCCATTTCTGTATCTCTTCTGTTTTTTTATTTTGAAGTTATTTCTTCCAAAGTATATCTTCATGTAAGAACCCATGATATGTGTACATTTTGAGCCTTTGAATATCTGATAATTTCCTCACTCCACTTCTAGATAGACTCCTTTTTGTTAATTTAGTTTCTGTCTTTAATGTTTGCAGGAATAGCATCATTCATTAAATGTTCTCTAATTCACTAGGATATATTTAGGTGTGACTGACTCCTCCTACTTAAGAGATGAATAATAATCATGGAGGGGCATTTGGGTGCCTTCTCATAGTTCCTTCTTGCTTCTGCTGTTTCAAAGTTCTGCGTTTGAGTTCGCAGGGGATTATTTTTATATCCAGTTCATTTGTGTTAGTTTTCCATGGCTGCCATAACAAATTACCGTGAACTTGGTGGCTGAAAACAACAGAAATTTATTCTGTCACAGTCCTGAAGGCCAGATCCCAAATTAAGGAGTCAGCAGGGCTGCTCTGTGTGCAGAGAATTTCTGTAGAGGAAGTTTTGCTTCTCGCCTTTGCTGGCTTCTGGTGGCAACCCCCAACTCTGACCCTTCCTCACATTGCTTTCCCCTCTGTGCGTTTGTGTCTCCCCCTCTGTCTCTTATTAGGGCACATGTCATTGGATTCAGGACCTTAGGTGATCCAGAATGATCTTATCTCAAGAGATTTAACTTTATTACTTATTTATCTATGAAGACCTTTATCCAAATAATATTCACAGGATATTGGGAGTCGGAGGGGGATTTATTGTAACTGGCATAGACCCTTGGGCTCTTTTTATAATAGAAATTAACAAGAGACCTAATGGGAGTTGTAAGCCAGCCCTTACTGGGGCTTTATGCAGCCAGACACCTTGTTGCCCTTTGTTAGTATCTTGCTCCAATGGCCCTGAAAAGTAACACTCAAGGGGCAGATGGCTAAGTCCCCTCTCCTTATGTGGGTGTGGGCTGAATTTCAGTGGCTAAGAAGTCATTTGCATTCAGCTGGGTCATCCTGCCCCAACGTCATCTCCCGTGGCCAGAAGAGAGGCCCAACTCCTGTCTCTGTGTTGCCTCATTATCTTTAGAGGATGCCATTCAAACTGCTGTCCTACACATGCTGAAACCAACCATGTGTCCTTTGAAAACCCAGTTAAAATCATTACTTTGGGCAACTGTGAATTGTGTGTATATCACAGTGCTACAGTGAATTTGTGTTTATGTATGTTTGTGATGTGTGTGTATATGTATGTGTGTGTGTGTTTCCCCTTCTGATATTTCAAAAGGAAGATGGGGATTCTCAATACCCTATGTCAACAACCTAGATATTCACCACATATACAAAATGATATAAATCATTATTTTGCACTTTTCCCCCAGTGTTCTGCTTTCAGATAGAAAATTTAAATAATATATAGGATATTACTAACCACACACATACATATGCACACACATCCCTAAATTTAAATAACCTATATAGGATATTACTAAAATTTAAATAACCTATATAGAATATTACTGATGGCATAAACTAAGTATTTTTTCATTTTATTCATGAAATACACATTTCTGGAGTTACAGTATATCCTGAATCATGTTAAATGTAGGGATAATTAGGATGTATATAATATACACCAAGATTTTATAATATATTAGGAGAACATGACAATATAAATGGCTACACATCGAAATAGAAAGTTGTGAGTATCTGGAGAATGACATCAAGTGGCCTGGGAGTCAGGAGGACAAAAGACAGACACTGAGGGGAGATGGGCACGTCAATCCTGTAATACATAGATAGGAAATGAACGGGTTGTTATGCATATGTAACTATCAGAGAGGTAGAACGTTGTCTAGGTATAAATTCTAACACATTTGAAGGGGTTGAACTGCAAATAAACCATTTGCTATGTTTAAATTTATACATTTATAAACGGCTGTTTGAAAATAAGCATTTTAGATTTCACCTGGTCCACTCCATGCATCTAATTATTCAAACAAAGGAATGAAAAGAACAGCGTGGGATTCTAGAAGGACTGCCAGAGGAAGGTGCTGGGATTTGCTTTCAATTCCAGTATCTTCCTTGACTTTTACTCTGCCTTTGAGGATAGGCACAAGGCATGAGAAATACTTCAAAGAGGTTTTCTGGCCAGCAATGTTTTGTCAAGCTCTCATAGCTTTCTCCAAGCTTTCAAAATTATCAAATACCAACATGTGTCTCCCACACTTTTGGTTTATCAGGGAAGAACACTGCGAGCTGCACTGCAGCCTTCAGAATTCTGTATCACGTCGTAGAAGAGCTGTGTCTGCATCGCACGGCCTCCATGCAGGCCGCAGCCACACAGCGCGGACGTTAGGTGCGGTATCCCACATGTGCCGGTTTCAGCGGTCGCTGTACTAAGTGTGTGAGAACGTTATCACTTGTAGCTTTTCCAAGTTGGGAATGCGACGTTTGTCAATCTTAGAAAGCAGTTATTTGACTTCAAATTTGCATGCTACCTTCAAAGGAAAAAAAAAGGTGGTTTGTTTTCACTTGTGCTGTCAGGAATTTTATTTAGTTTTGCTCCTTTGCTTCTTTTGAGCATATTTTACCTCTATCCAAAGTTAGCATCAGTTACATCTATTTCCTTCTAGGTAGAAAAGAAATTACTGCAGCTTTCTTGAGTTTCTGTAAAGTTTAAAGTAGCTTCCTGATACCCCCCATGATACTGCCAGCATGGATATTTACTGAATGTCCAATGTGTAAAAAACAAAACAAAAAAATACTTTACCGACTTCTAATACCTGAAGATTTAAATACGTAAAAAGGATGATTTGTGCTTGTAAGGTGCTTACAGCCTCATGGGGGTTGCTGGAGGACAGGTAAGTGATGCATGATTACATTTATACAGTGCTTTGCAAATCACCAAAGTCTTACCACTTACTGTTTAATTCTTGTATTAGCCTCAATGAGAAATTGAGGTAACATATTTAGAAACTTGTAAGCAATTGAGAGATTGTACCTCAGTAGTTTTCTAGTATTGTATAGCATAAATAAATGCCTTAAAAGTCCAAACCAAAAAGAAAATGATTGTAAAATGCAGAAATCGGTAGAGACATCCCCAGGAGGATCAATTTGGTCTGATTGCTGAGGATAAGAGGAACGGACATCACCTGAAAATGTGGTGGGAGTAAAGACGCAAGCCATGTCCTTGGAAGGGGCACTCACTGGGCCCACCACGTGACGTACCCCCTGAGCGCCCTTACATGGAAGGCCATCCTGATCTCCTAACTCTCTTCACCAACCTTCTAAAACTTGGTAAAGAGAGTGAGCAAAACTTGAGAACCCAAAGTAACATGTAAGTTGGGGAAGAACAAGAGCCCCGGACCGTTGTGCCTTTTGATTTATTCAGCATACTTGCCTTTCCCTAGGAACCTGCTCCTCTGGAGAAAGGGCTTTTTAAAGGGGACTAAATTGATTCTTTTGAAATATGTAATCAACTTACATCCTTTGCAGACTTAAAGTGTTTACATCGTCTAAAAGACCTAAAGCTTTAAGGTGCTTTCTATCTAATGGCATTTATTCTCTTGCTCACCATTTAAGCTTCTTCCCACATGTCCTTTTACAGGACACAGGGTGAAGATGTATGTACGTAATATGTATATTTTTATCATTCTGGGAGGAATATCTCATTTGTTTGATTTGCCATCCTTGGTACTACTGTATCTAATGAGGAACCAATTAATTCTTCAACACTGGCATTTCATTTCTGTTATTTATTTCTCTATTGACAAAACATTAGACAGCAAGCTTATACTAGATAACTTTTTTCACAAGTATCAATTAATTCAATCTTTCATAAAAAAAAATCTCACTTTACTAAAGAAGATAAACTTGAAACTCAGTAAATTGGTTTCTTCCCCCAGAGCACTCCCCTAAATGGCAGAGTGGATATTTGAACCCAAGCCCTCCACTTGCCAACCCCTTACCCATTCCACATTCCACAAGAGCACTCCAACCAAACTTCAAGAGCCTAAGTTTAGGACCACTCCAACTCATCATCTTCTGGAGACCAGCCACTCAAATTAGTATTTTCATTTGTTTCCCTGACTATATGGGGTACGTGGATAATGTTTATAAGGCTGTTGTTTGTAATGCATAGAGTTCAATAGAACAGCTATACATAAATCAAAACCAAAACAACAGGGGGAAAAAAAAAACACTAAATTCTCAAGGAACAAAATGTTCTGCAATGCTTGGAAAGCACAGAATACAAAATATACAGAACTTGTAGACATCTTTAGAATACTAATCATTTGTCACTTCCATGATGCATGTAAATTCTCAGGAGCTAATGGTAAACTTGAATATAATCACTGGATGTCTTCTGTCTTTGTTTCAGCTCATGGATTAGTGAGTAACCTGATCACACAGAGATAGCTTCATGAAATATGCATGTGGTTGACTTTTTAGTCACACATCACATTTTCTGTTAACACATTCTCATTAGATTTTTTAAACACTATCAAGGCAATTCATCTTTCATGCTTCAGCTTAGCCCCTCCTTCACATTCCCCAGGTCCCCTCTGCCACCCCTCCCACGGGCACATTCCTCGTCTGTCCCCTTCCTGGGTCCCCTTTCCTTTCTCCCCTCCAACATCCAGCATTTCCTCTTAGTCATCATTTTTTGTCTTCCGTTGCACTTAAACTTTCTTTAACTCATAGACTTCACTTATGAGTGAACACATCTTTGCTTCCACTAAAAACAATATTCAAAACAGATGTTCCCAAATTAATTCAACAGATTAGAAATCTAGGCCATACTTTCTAATTTAACTTTACTTAAACCATTCTGTGTGACCCTGTGAAAGCATATGTGGAGGAAAGTAAATGAATTTGAAAGCCAACTCAATGTGGATTCTAATCATAATTCTGACACATTTATCAAATGCATGGCCTTGGGAAAATTATTTTAAGCTTCTCAGCCTCAATTCCTCAGCTATAATGGTGATATATTAATCCTACCATATAAGGCTACTGTGAAGACTAGATGAAGAGGGGAATTCAAAGTACCTAGCTTTGTTACCTCGAGGAAGTAACTTAACCTTCCTGTGATTCTATTTCTTTATGTTGAAGATCGTAGAATAAGTGTAACTACCTCACTGAGTAACAACTGAATTTGTTACCATAATTGCTTAGAACTATGCTTGTCATATAGCAATATATGACCGTTACTTATTATTATTATCATTACATAATACCCATCACCATGCTTACCTTTGAAAGGAGATCTCCTATAGATAGTACTTTTCTATAAATGAGATACTATGGAACAAATTATTATAATATTGATTTGTAGACAAATTGTTAGATTATTGACTTGTAAGCACACATTATTGAATGGAGTAATTCTTAAAAAGCATAATGGATAGATTATACCATATTAGAAATTAGAATTGATATAATGTGGTGTTCATTTTATGAAGAAGGTGAGGCAAAGGGAGGAATCAAGGAATGGTTTTTATTTGGGTAACTTGATATATGGTTATGTCCTGCACTAAGTGAAGAGAAACAAACTTTGTTCAAAAAGAAGAATAGATCAAATTAAAAAGTAAACAAAAATTCACACCATGAGGTGCTAGGATTTGCCATGCCATAGAGGGCAATGGATAAAAGGTGGCTTAAGAATGACTCAACTCTGCCTGGGAAAGTAGTAGACATATCTTGAAGGAAAAGACTTACAAGAGAACATAATATATATAACGCACTAAATGTATGGAGCTGAAAATAGTCTCCAAGATTTTACAGGCTAGAATATTTGGGTAAGATCAAAAGCAGGCAAGATTTAAGCTTGTTATTAAAGCAGAGGGCTGAGTTAGCCAGGAAGTCACATGGAGGGAGTGTGAGCCCACAGCTTCAGGAGGAGGGCCTGGTGTCAATGATCAGAGAAGAGAGTGTGGCGTGTCTGTTCAGCTCCCTTCCTTATCTTTACTAGAAAGGTGAGTTTCCTACACAACATCCAGCAACATGGTAGAAGCCAAATAAATACTACTTAAATATTTATCAGGTAACTTTTGAGTATATAGAAAAACTAGAGATATGAATTTGCCTGAAGTAAGACTAAAAAGGGAAAATTAAGGTTTTTAGGTCTCAGAGAGTTTACTCAGAGTCACAAATTTGGATCTTTATAGATAATATGAAGCAACTATTTGGTCTAATTATATAATTCAATTGTATGGAATTTAGGAAAAGTAGCTAATGATATAATCGCCCCATGAAATTCTCCTGTTGTCCTCATTCTTTCTTGCCCTTTACCCCTCCAGTGTCCGGAAGAAATTATAACTCCATAGACGTTCTTTGGTCACCCATAATCCTCTGGCTTATTGTTCTTGCTTCTCTGGAGTTTATAATCTTAATAGGAATAAATGCTGTGAGATAAATCACTGAGAAGGGGCTTGAGAAGTGGGGATGGATATGTATTCAGAGGAAAAGTTGGAAGTGAATTCAAACTTGGAAGAGATGACAGGAACACAGGGAAGGAGAGAAGCAAGAAGGAGCCACGGGGTGTTCTGGGGACAGTCACCACTGACAGAGGGTTAGAGTTAAAATAGCCCTGAACCGCCAAGGTTGATAACTTGCATTCCTGTGGCGAATATTTCTGGCTCACAGGGATGGACTATCCAGTGAAGAAAATAAACAGCTCCTCTTCTCAGCAAATGAAGAGACTCTGAGTGGTTCAGTGAGTTAAAAAAAAAATAGATTTGTTCATTTCTTTAGAATGTTCAAAATGTCCTTGATGGAAGGCATGTGGGATTAAGTGCATTTTCAACCTGCCTTTTTGCAGAGACATAAGGATTTGGTCTTCCCGTGTTCCCTAAGGGGAGCCGGCGATAGCAAAGTAAGAGCTGGAACTTCGGATTAGTCCAGTAGGTAAAAGTGGTTTCCTTTCCTGAGTCCCCTACAAATCCCTGCTTCCCAAAGAGCAGCAAACAAATTCCCCTCAAGTCATACATTTTTATTTTTATTTTTTTTTAATAATTTTATTGAATCATAATTATGTACATTGGTACAATCACAAGGCACGATTCATATACATTCAGAAATATTTTGATCACACTGTTACAGATATCCTTCATGGCATTTCCTTGATCACTATATAAAGACATTAATACTCTACTTTTAATAAGTTTCGCCAGTACCCTGCTAAGATGCACCGTAGGTGTGGGAGGGGTGGGGGAAGGATGAGTAGAGGGAAGTCATACATTTTTAAACACTCCTTTGTGGCTAGGAGAGACTCAGGTTTAGTTCTGCAGGCACGAAGCCTCTGCTTGTCAGAGATACAGCCGCCTCACCTGCTCTTTCAGAGTGGCCCATGTCTGGGGCTTCTCCATTTAATACAGAAAATCTTATTTGTTGATAAGACCCAGGGCTCCTTCCTCTCACTTGTAGCTTTGAAGCTCAGCCCTCCTCTGCTCGACACATGTACCTCAGTGTCTGTCTGCCATGCTGAACTCGCCAGAGATTTCTTCTCTCACTTGTCTTTCATACTTTTCTTATCCTCTCCTCTCTCTGGCCTTGTTTCTTTTCCCCCCACTTCCACATTAGTGTCTAGGATTTATTTTAGCGTGCAGAAATAGAGTATTAGCAGACCTTTTACGTCTGGGTGTTGAAGTAGGTGCTCCAAAGGTCCCTGGCATGTTGCCAAAGAGTCTTGGATCTGGTTTCCTAAATGTGGGTGACAGGAGTCCTGTGACACTTTCGATACCAGTTGATACCCCACACCTTGTGCCTTCGGCATCTGTAAGTTCTGCACGTAACATGGGCTGGAGGCATTCTGAGAGCCTCAGAGTTCCAGGAAAAGGATGTAGGTGATGTAGGAAAGAGGATTGTGAGTCACATGATCCATTAGGCGGCCTTGGGAAAAACATAGCTTGGCAACCCACTCTTCATGTGATTTCTGATGTGAATATGTAATTGTCATTCTTCCTTTATAGAATAAAAGATCATTTTATTACCTTCCATATCCCTTTCAACTCCGAGATATTGCTTGCTATAGCTCTTCTTTGTCTAAACCCCCACCCCCCGTTTTTCCTACGTAGACTTTCATGTTACTTTCCTGCCCATCTGGTTTCAGAGGACTTGTGTTCCCTAGTTACATGTAAATAGCACATTTTATGGCTTACATACAGAAGAGGGATTGCACAGACATGTGGAGGATTTTCAAATCTGAACGTTCAGAAAAGTGGCCAGGAGGTGGTGCTTAGGTTATAAGAGCAAAAGTCAGAAGGTATTTTGATTCTTTTGGTTTGGTAACTTTGTTTTAGTAATCAGACTAGCTAATTACTACTCTTCCACATTTTTTTCCATTTTCTTAATTCTTTAAAGTTTTCACTATGTATCTTGTGGGAAAAAAATATTTTCTAATACTGTTTACCTGTGACCCCCAAATCTAAATTTAACAACCAGTTACCTAAATTAAAAAACCTCTGCTCATGTACTGATGCATTAGAAAAATCTTAGACCCTGTAAAGGGATATTGCCAATTTGATATTTTCTGATATTCTTCCTCCCTTTCCTAATTTTTAACTTAAAATAAAACAAATCATATAATGAATGCATAGCTGTTGTCTCCTCTGATATTACTTTGTCACTGCCGCATTCCAAAATGTTTGATTCTGCAGTTTGCATACCTAAGATTCCTCATAAGATTATGCCACATTAAGATGAACAACAAACAGCTGTATTCATACAGAGAAATGGAAATTATACTTGCTTGTTGATTCTAAGGCACTTGCTCAGAGAAACTTCACAATCAATAGCATGTGTACATGTAATTAGATGTATTTAGTCATTATCACTCTTCTGCTTGCATCTCCTGGTACTGAGCAAATATTAAGTGAAGAGTTTGAGTTTTTTCACATTGCCCTCAATAAATGGGTTTAACCACAATACAAATCTTATAATCCACCTCTTCAATTCCACTGGCAATGGGACAAATCCAGTAGCTTTAGAGGTAAGCCTTCAAATATACTTCTACTGACAGACCGAAGTTGGTTTTAGGAAAAATCAAGGCTGTGCAATCCTTTGCATTCATTGATGCTTTCTGTTGCCATGGTTTCCAAGAGTTCACTGAAATTAGGCTTTCAGTGTTTAGAAGTTCATGATATGGAGCTTTGGTAAATTCCTTCTCACTCACCTAGATTGTGTAAGATCTGTGAATTGCTGTTCCTGAACGAGTTTTGGAACTATCAGAATGTCAACATGATTCTTTCCCTGCATGCCACTTCTAAAGAACCAGGGTAGATAGGAGGTCTTTCAGGGAAAGCTGTATGAAGCCAAAGGAGGGTTGCCTTCTGCATCGTGAAACAATAAAATTACTATTTGTATGCTTATTAAAGAACTACCTTCAAAGGAATTAACAGGAAAACTAGATTTGGGGATTGGAGTCTCTGGCCTTTGGCAAAGAGGGGATTCCCTGGTGAAATAAAATCTGAAAGAATTCAGACTTCCAGAAGCTTCACTTATCTTACAGGAGAACAACCACCATATATAATACATATATCTACATATATATATATATACACACACACACACAGCATGTATATATATATATATATAATATAGATAGATAGATAAATAGATAGATAAATGTATACATATATTCTGAACATGGTAAGAGTCCTGAAGTAGTTTAAGTTGAGCCCAAGGTACAGGAGACGTCAAGAATGCAGGGGGGAGGTTTCATTGGGCTACAAAGTCAAACATGTGATTTCTGATGTGAATATCTGCACCCCAGTTGTTAGGGAGCCTCAAGTAGTTGCTGAGGTTCCCATTACCACACAACATATATGTATTAAGGGTTAAATCAGTGGAAGCAATTAGGCTTCATTTTCATCTCTTCACATTGTGAATGAAAATAAGCACCCTGAGCCCAAATGTACTATCATCACCTTCTTGGGGCTCACACACAGGACTTCTGGCAGTTTTCCCTCTTAAAGATAATGAGTTTTTAAAATTCTTTATTAAACCATAACTGTGTACATTAATGCATTTATAAGGTACAATGTGCTGGTTTGATATACAATGTGGAACGCTTACATCTAACTGAATAAGATAACCATCTCCTTGATTGTGACTTTTTGATCAGCAATGGTCACCTGAATATGGAAGAAGCAGAGATAAACAGATAAAGACAGATACAAAGAAACCAAAACAGAAAGCATATGAAAATACATCTGTGACTACAAGGAACTGATCTAGATATCCCAGAGCATCTTCCAGGAAATGGTACAGAGCTCCAAAGAAGTAGGTGAACTGCACTGCCCTTGAAAAGTCCAATCAACACCCTGAGGAGATCGGAAGCCCTTCGGAGTATGGGGTCCTATACTCAGGGTCCCACTGAGTTTGGCAACAGCAAGGTTTTAGGAGAGATTTCTCAAGGGAGGC
The DNA here is from genome assembly GCA_963573935.1 of Arctocebus calabarensis. NCBI lineage: Eukaryota > Metazoa > Chordata > Mammalia > Primates > Lorisidae > Arctocebus > Arctocebus calabarensis. Next base: position 5,296 of record CAUYON010021502.1, on the reverse strand, counting down.
TCAAGAGAAGAGATAGATGTAGTTGCTATGCTGAAGGTCACCAAGGTGGGACTCCCCAAAGAAGAGAGGTCTGCGGCAAGAGAGTCCGGAGTCTCTGTGGAGCTCCCGGGGCAAACTGGGGCAGACGGCAGCAGGTCTGAGTGATTGCTTGTCAGGCAGATGTGTTTGTAAACTAATGACTTTCATAGTGTGATGAGATTGAAAATGAAGCCTAATTGCTTCCACTGATTTAACCCTTGGAATGCTGCCAGGCATGCCAACAGCCATGTGTCTTTAATCACGGGAGCTAATCACCTTCAGAAATACACCAGAAAAAGGTGGCTTATAGAAGTCTGGGAAGCATTGCAGTTGTGACATCAGGTTTAGATTTCTGGGGCTGTTATCTCTCCAAATAAGGGTACTGAGAAGTTGGCCATGATGCTTTTACGCTGGTGTTTGTTAGTAGCAGATAGCATAGGCTATTATATATCTCTGTAATTCAGAAAAAACTGGATTAATATTTATGTATTTAAGTAACTTAAAAAATACTTCTAATAAAACTTTTGTGAGAATCAGTCACTATTTTCTTTTCCTTTTTTTTCTTTTCCTAGCAACTAATTCTCATATAAGTTGGATTTAATTTTGACCAAAGTACATTATTTGAACAATAATTTTTAATTCAACTTGTTAATGTGTTGTTTAGGATAGTGTATCCTCATTTATAAGTGAAATGTTTGTAATTTCCCTTTATAATAATATCTTTTTTCCAATTAAAAAAAAGAATTTATTGAGACTCTGGATTTGACCAGGAGATTTCTCTGATAAATCATCTCTTAAAAAATTATAGGTTCTTTGTAGTTTATTACTGGAATAAAACTATTTTGTTTATGTGATAACTGTAAGACCTCTGTCTTTGACATTCTGACAAAAGATAAATTCTTATTTTCATTAAAAAAAAAGACTTCTAGTGAAAGTGAAGTGAGAATAGCAAGTCACCTTGATCCTTTTAAGGCTACTATGAATTTTAGTTCTTGTAGTTCTGAAAAAAAAAATCACAATTGGAAAATGGTCTAATAATCAGGCCAGTCTGATTAATAGTGACAATTAGTATTGGACTACAGTGCATAACCAACTGATTATGAATCATTTGAGCACTTTAGGTAAATTTTCAATACAGGCAATTAAAATGAAAAGACTCATGATCCTTACATAATGACTTCATTAAATTAATTCAGTTCTGAGGAGGGGGGGGGATTTTCTTTTATAAAAAGGAACCAGCAGAATTCAGTTGCATTCCCTTCTGGTGGGAAAGAAAGCTGGAGAAAATAGTTAAATTATTTGAATGCAGACATACTCATACACACACACATACACACACACACCATTGCAAACAGCTTATTCTTTTCTGAAAGTGAACTGTGAAGAGAAAAAAGTTCAAGGTCAGAGCATGGATTCTGTTCACATCGCTTCTTTGGATGAAGTAAATGTTGCCCTCAGTTAAATTTGTATTCCCTAAGTGCATGCATTTTTATGGTTAAGAGAACATCATTGTGGAGTAATCTGTGAGAGACAGACACTTCAAAGACATAAATACTCACTTCTGTTACACAAACAATTGACTCAAATCATTTGCTTCGTGATAAAAGACAAAGCTGAGGCCAAGTCCAGATACTGCTGTATCAAAGCAGTCAGGGAACAAAGATTCCTTCAGGTGAAATGTAGTCATTTAGTCAAAGCGGAGAGAGTTTTATACAATTAGACACAGGGAAGGAAGGAGACGAGACTCTCTAGTGCTAAGAGTGAGTTGAAATGGTCCACGTGAAATTCAGTTTCTGTTGTGGGATTTGAGTCAGGAATTCTCAAATTCTCACTTTGCTTCCAAGACTTAATACACTTAATACCTAATGCATACGGCTTCATGGTTTACAAAGTGCTTTTGCATTTAAGTTGTACAAACAGTCTGTAAGCTAGGTCTTGTGTGTGTTAATAATAGTGAATACCTATTTAGCAATTCAGAATTTTAAAAATGTCAAATATTATTCCTTTTAATTTCTGTCATTCCACTCACAATTTTTGAAGAAGAGAAGAGGACTCTCAAAGTTCAAGTATTGATCGGCACTAGTAGCAGCAAAAGCGCGGTACTAAACATTGTGTTCTGATGGTGGGTCCTTGTCCCACATCTGCTTCCTGTCCATGCCATCTCTTAGAGACCATTTCCTCTACTTAGCTAGTGGTCTTTTTCATAACAAATGCTCTCATTGGCTGTATTATTCTGTAGGTCTCTCAAGGTGAAAGCCCGTTTAAGTTCCAGGTTACATACGACTGACGATCTTTCTTCCTTTCAGTTAACATTGCATTCCCAGATTGCAGGCTCTCTGAAGGCTTGCCCTGCACTTTCTAGCAGAGAACTTGGCCTTCACAACAGAGAAAGGAAACTGGGAAAGTTAATTGGATAAGCTTGCACTTCAGCCCATATGGGAGAAAGGAATCTTGAGTGAAGAAAGGCTTGCCAGACAATGCCAAAAATACCTGTTTTTAATAATGAATGTGAAGTAATGAGACAGAAGTCAATAAGCTAAAAGGAAATAAGTCTAATAATCTTTTTACCACCAAGACACAGCAGGTATTGACTGTCACTGTGCCCTTCAAGAGACTGCCCACGTGTGACATGCCGGTGAATGAGACACACTCCCTGTGTGCAGGGAACTTGTAATCTGGTCTGCAGAATCGGCCGGGCACACGAAGTGCTTCACTGCCAGGGAAAACATCATCAGGACAGAGAAAGAGTAGAGGTGACAGGGATTCTCAAACCTCTTTTTCCTCAAAAAGCTACCAGTGAAGTTTATTTATATCTGTTTGCTTTTCTATAAAATCCAGGGAGACAGAGGCAGTCTTCTGCCACAGATGACAGCAGAGCACCTTCATGCCGGTGGTAACATTCTGCGGATGTAGCTCTGTGAATTAGACCCCTCTGATCTGAATTTGACAGGCCAGGAACCCTGTCAGCAATAGATGAACTAGCCCTTCAGTCCAAGTAAGTCCTGCCACTGAGGAACAGGAATTGAGAAGTAAGGAGCAAGAGAGGAAAAACAGACTTATTTCCATTTAGCTTGTTGACTTTGGTTTCATTGCCTTACATTGTTATTGAAAACAGGTATTTTTGGCATTGTCTGCAGGGCTTTCTTCACCCAACCAGAATTTCTGGAATTTCTGTCCAGACCCCTAATTATAGCAGTCCTGATTCATTCTTGGGGTCTGGTTGCTTTGGGAACCAGCTTCTCCTAAAAAGGGCTGGCTTTGAAGATGGAATACTAGCTCCAACAACTACTAGGGGTGACTGTATCCATCTGACCCTCAATTATCCATCTTCAAAATAGGAATGCTAATACCAACCACATACTGACTCCTCAAGGAAAAGAAAAGTGTGGAAAGCACCAGTGCCTGCCCCCTGGAGGTCCCCTCCCTGTGTTTATTCCCTTTTCTCTATATCAGCACCCTCTCCGTTGCTGCTTTCCCATCCCACAATTGTCACTCCTCTGAACATGTAGCTCACAACGTCTTGCAGTGATAGACTCTTGAACTCATCACTAATACTAGTCACACCACTTCTGTTGTCCCAGCTGACTCCAGCTCTGAGCTCTTCTCCTTCCCTCGGTATCTCCAACTCTGACATTGACCCTTCAGAGGACGTCTCTGACTCCAGAGACTCTGATTTGGAATATCATTCCCACCCAGGCCCTGGTGCTGCCCCTCATCAGCACTGATTCTGGCAGTGTCACTCCCTTCATTTATTTCATTCAATGTAGGAAGCACGGCTTACTGAGCAAAATGAAGGAAGGATCTTAGAGGAAGGTCTAAAACATGGTTCTCATTGTTACTGAGTAGTTAGAGAAGGGGCAGACAAATCCAAAAGACCACCTTGCAGTGACCACAGAATCCCATTTGTTCTCCACCTTCCTGAGGGGTCCTCATTCTGCAACTCCATGTTCATAACTGTGTTCCTAAATTGCTGGCCTGTCCTTTGTTTGGATTTGCTATTGTTTATGAAAGATAAGTGTTTGCTTTGTGATTTCAACTTGATAAACGTTATGGTTATTTATCTTATGAGTTTAATCTTGCCAAGCATAACTGACTTTAGTCGAGGTCCACACCCTACCAAGTCAGCCACTATCCTCTTCATAACGATCCTTAGGCTTTCTGATAAGATGGCACTTTCTCATTGTTTATTATCATTCCTTTGTAGTTAGAAGGTCAAACTAGGATTTTAAAGGCTGTGCTTGTTCTCCTCTTTACATCCTCTATATCTAACCTGTCTCCAGACCTAGTTGTCTCTTTCTCTCAGAGGTTCTGATGGGTTCTTCTATTTCCTCTTGTATATGCTACCTTGCTATTTTAGTCATTTGGTAACCAATGCCTAAAATTATTTTTTAATACCTGTCTCTCCACTTTCAGAGAGCATAATAACCAGTACTAGCCCCTTGGTACCTCTTGCATCCAGTCCAGACTTGCCCTCTGGCTCTCAAATTCCCCGCTCCCACCCAAATATCCCCTCATTCTTCAGTGTGGACTCTCCAGTTAGTAAGAACAGTTTCATTTTAATCCCATTATTACTCCGATTACATACCACACACATTTTCAACTTGTGCCTTTGCCAGGTTCTTCCCCAACTTGGACTTCTTTATTCCTTTTTTTCTTCCTGCCTCCTCTCTTCTTCACGACACTGTAAGTTCAGTCTTTGCCTGTTTTGTTCATCACTGTACCCAGCAGATAGGAACTTTCCTGTCACACCACAAAGCCTCAGCACAAATGTACACACTTTCTAATTGACAGACCTTCAATGCTCCTTCAAAGCTAATCCTTTTCCTAACTTGTACGATTTTCTTTGAAGACATTCATCTTTTCACCAGCATATCAAAAGTCCCTTGAAGACAAAATCTACAACTTGTATTAATTTGCATCTCCCAGAGTACTGTGATGATGTGAGAAAAGTAAATCGTATGCTCTGGAGAGAAGTACATAGGTATGAGCCAGGGATAAGTCATAGAATACATCTAAAATAATGCCAACTCTGTTAGGAATTGTTCTAACATTTGAGATGATAACTTGGGTGCTCTGAATTCCAGATCTGCACTGCTATGGTCTGTGAGGCTCTGGTGATACCCTTGACTTCTCTAAGCTTTTTTTTTTTTTTTTTTTTTTTTATAATTTTATTGAATCATAATTCTGTACATTGGTGCAATCATAGGGCATGATTCATATACATTCAGAAATGTTTTCATCGTACTGTTACAGATAGCCTTCATGGCATTTTCTTGAT
>CAUYON010021501.1:0-28680 GCA_963573935.1 Arctocebus calabarensis | reverse complement strand
AGTGCGGGTAGAGTGGGGAGCATTAGGAGACGAAGTCAGAGGATTTGAAAGCCATTAAAAGAACTGTTTTCTCTATGTATTCTGGTTATTAAGCCTTTAATATTGCAAATATTTTTTCCCATTCTGAGGGCTGTCTGCTAGCGATATTTACTATGTTCTTGGCGGTGCATAAGCTTTTTAGTTTCACCAGATCCCAGTAGTGATCCCAGTAGTGATTTTTGATACTGCTTCCATTGCTTTGGGGGTCCTCCTCATGAAGTATTCGCCCAGGCCAATACTTTCAAGAGTTTTCCCCCGCACTTTCTTCTAGAATTTTTATGTCTTATGTTTAAATCTTTAATCCAGTGTGAGTCTATCTTCGTTAGTGGTGGCAGGTGTGGGTTCAATTTCAGTCTTCTACAGGTCGCCAGCCAGGTTTCCCAGCACCATTTGTTAAATAGGGAGTCTTTTCCCCACTGAATGTTTTTAACTGGCTTGTCAAAGATCAAATTGCAGTAAGTAGTCTCATTCTTGCTCAGGCTGATCTCTGACTTCTGGGCTCAAGCAGTCAACCTGTCTCAACCTCACAGAGCATTGAAATGACCGATTTGAGTCACTGTGCCTGGCCCTGACACTTTTTATATAAGCATGCTTGTAGTTTCACCTAGATAAGAACCTAAAACTTAAGAGGCATTTTTATTGATAACTCAGGAGATTTAGCTATTATTATTAAACAAAAATATTTAATTTACTTATCAGAAACCATACAAACACAGATCATTTTGTCTCTGGCTGGGTTTTAGTTTTATATTCTTTGTGCCAAATTCAGACACTTTAATAATATGAAATGTCCAGTAAAACCTGGGAGAAAATGTATGCTGACAACTAGAAAAATTTCTAGTTTCTTTTGTGAGGTAGAGTCTCACTCTGTTGCCCCAGGATTGAGTGCCTTGGCATTAGCCTAGCTCACAGCAAACTCAAACTCCTGGGCTTCTGCAGTTCTCCTGCCTCAGTCTCCTCAGTAGCTGGGACTATAGGACCCAGGTGGTACTTTTTATTTTTAGTAGAAATGAGGTCTTGCCCTTGCTCAGGCTGGTCTCTACCTCCTGAGCTCAAGGAAACCTCCTGCCTTGGACTTACAGAGTGGTAGAATTATGGTCATTAACCATCATACTCAGCCTTGAAAACATTTTTGTTTTATTATACCAAAAATACTTTTTTATATATAACCATGCTTATTTATCAAAGATTACTAAATTCACATGAACTAGAAAAGCATTTGGTTTTGTTTAATTTATTAGTGCTCCTTTATTTATAGTCCATAGAGAACTATGTAAGGCAGAAACATATAATATATGGAAATATACAAAATATATCTTAATATCCACACTTGCACACACACACCGAATTACAATGAATTTTTAAATTTAATTTTTAACTAAATCATAGCTGTATACATTTATGGAGTACAATATGATGATTTGATATACAATGTAGAACACTTAAATCTAACTGATTAACATATACATTACCTTACGTATTTTTTTCTGGTAAGACATTTATAATTTATTCTTAGTTATTTTGAAATATACCTTCGGGTTGTGCACATTACAATAGATATTTATCTCAAAACTCTAGCCAAAGACAGTAATATTATACAAAGTCTTCATCTTGCAAAGGAAAGCTGGATTCAATCTTATGACATAACTGGAACTTGCTCAGGTGTATAAACTTTAGTTGTCCTCATAGGTAACCTAATTATGCCTGTGGATCAAAAATTTGAGTGAAGCAGTTTTCATGGTCTGATTTTTAAAACTCTTTGCCCTTTTTAACTTCAATTTAAAGTAATTCTTCAGTTTTTTCTTTTCTTTTCTTTTTTTTTTTCACATAGAGGAAGAGTCTTACTTTATCGCCCTTGGTAGAGTGCTGTGGGGTCACAGATCAAAGCAACCTCCAACTCCTGGGCTTAGGCAATTCTCTTGCCTCAGCATCTTGAGTAGCTGAGACAACAGGCACCCAGCACAATGCCTGGCTATTTTTTCTCTTTTTTGTTGCAGTTTGGCCAGGGCTGGGCTTGAACTCGCCACCCCTGGTAGATGGTGCCAGCGCTGTACTCCTTGAGAAACAAGCACTGCCCAATTCTTCAGTTTTTTTCAACTGATTCAATTTTATTTTCTTAAATCAGTTAATGGCAGTGACCATCAATTGGGTGGCAGTTGTCCAGAGAATTGCATGAATAATCCTAACTAATTAGAGGATGCAGAATAAAAATAATATAGGCTGGCATTATGAAAGAACACTTTCAGTATGTATTAATGTAAAATTAACAGTAGTGTTTACTCAAATAGAACTTGTCTCTAACGAGCTTTAAGCACATTAAATATTAAATCTAGGCCATGTTTTATGTAGGAAGCAGAGAGGCAAATAATGAACAATCACTTTTTCCATCTGGTCCTGCTAATATTTTCAGGTGTATCTGATGTTCCACCACTTCCTCATTGATCCTTCTTTTTAAATATGAATTTATACAAAAATCGTTAAAGAATAATTAGCACATCTCAAAGCATATTTATTCAGATAACAAAAGGAATATAAAATTTTTCTAGGAAAATATTCTTTATCAATATATATTTCTGTTTGGGTAGGAGAGCTAAATAAGATAATATTCACAGCAGCAGCAGAAAAGTTTATTTACTCTTACAAATACTAATCCAGGAAAAAGTAGTTTAACTAGGGGATTTTACAGTCAATTTAAATGCCATATAAATGAATGCTTTTAGTTCAATTTTTTTTTTTTTTTTGGTAGAGACAGAGTCTCACTTTTGTCACCCTCAGTAGAGTGCCATGGCATCACACAGCTCACAGCAACCTCCAACTCCTGGGCCCAGGCGATTCTTCTGCCTCAAACTCCCGAGTAACTGGGACTACAGGCGCCCACCACAACACCAGGCTGTTTTTCTGTTTTTGCACTTCTGTCGAGACCGGGTTTGAACCCACCAACTCGGTATATGGGACTGGTGCCCCACTCGATGAGCCACAGGCGCCACTCTCAGTTTTTTTTTTTTTTTTTTGAGACAGAGTTTCACTTTGTCACCCTTGGCAGAGTGCTCAGGTGTCATATCTTATAGCAACCTCAAATTCTTGGGCTCAAGTTATCCTTTTGACTCAGCCTGTTCAGTACCTGGAACTATAGGCAAGTGCCACAACACCAGACTACAATCCCAGCATGCATTGGGCTTGGATGGTTCACAGCCCTGGAGGGAGGAATAGGAAGGTGTGCACATTGCTGGTCATTCTGAGAGTTGTAGTTTCTTCATGGCTGCAAGTGCTTTGGTCACAGAACTACAGGACTACAGTCCCTGAGTGTGGCAGGTTGGTTGTAATGAGCTACCCTGGAGGGCGGGGGGCAGGGCAGTGTGCTCCTCCCTCTTTCCAAAGGCAGCTGGCTGTTGGCTCCTTGAGATCCCCTTGTGACTGAGTTCAGGCTGGGACAAGAGGGGCAGACCAAGTGGGTCTGTGAGGAGACTGTGAGGCTATAAAGCACTCCTTCCATTTGCATGAATCGGGTGGGTTTTGTCTTCACTCCATCTCCACTGTACTCCTCATTTTTTCTTGTACCTCACACATCAGGATGTTTCCAAACAGTACACCTTCTACCCCCATCAAGCCACCTGCCTTGCTAAAAAGCTGTGGGAACTGGGTGATGCTTGAGACACTGTCTGGTGTGCTGCTGACCCCTGCTTTTTCTATCCAGACTGCTGGTTTTGGCCACTTTGGGTAGAAATCAACCACCTGGCCCACCTACAAACAACTTCTGAGATTTGCATGGTGTGACATGTCTGTGCCTTTGTAGAGAAATGTCCCTCTCTCTGATACCATCTCTGCAGATGTGGAAAGTGAGGCAGGAGGGAGCATAATTATTGAGTCACCCAGAATCTGCTAAGAGCATAAGGGTAAACTCCAATCCCCAGGCATGTAAGGTGGGACACTTTCACAAACATGGATAGGTGCCCCCAAATAAACCTGGAAGTGACTATGCGTTAAGTCCTTTACATTTGGAAGTGATCATCCTACATCTCAACTCATGCCTGACTCACCAGTGTCTCAGAAATATACATGGTCCCCTGATCCCTTGGAACAGATGATTCAGCTTTGAGGAAGTGACTTTCAAGGTATGGAGTAATGTAAGGGCATTGGAAACCCATCAAGTTTTGTTTCTCTGTTTTGGATGCAGAGATTCTTACCCACAGCAGTCAGGGATGTACCTTAACTTCTGAGGCTGTTCGCTGAATATTTTTGTCTAGACAAAAGAAATATCTGGGAGCACTTCTGTTTGCATGTAGCCTCTTAATAAATGATATTCCTACATTTCTTACATTTCTTATGCCCTCAGGGATAGTTTTTTTTTCTTATTCCCAGATGGCACCAGCTTTCATGTTGGGATGTCTAATTTGTAAGTACTTGGGTGTTAATCTATGTGAAAATAAGATCTTTTTAATAGTATATGTTCCAATAGCTTTCCTCTGTGCTTTTTGAGAGCTTGTTTGGAGGTTCTAGCAGGAGGTCACAGCTATTCATATACTCCTGAATGAAGAACCATCCTTCTGTATCAGAGAAGGTCATCCTCTTCATGTGAGCATGGAGCTTTGTGGGGGATGCACAAAGAAGAAGGGGAAACTCACATAGCCAGACCGTTTAGCTGAATCCACCCTGGTAATCAATGGGCTGACAGATCACAGCCAGATCATCCTCACATCCTCACTTTAACTTCTGAATGTGGGACACTACCAAAAAACATGAAAAGCTTCTTCATAAAAATTGACCCTACTACTTTGAGAAGAATATACTTCTTTAGAGAAATAACTACACATGAGTTCATCGCATGTTTGTAGTGAAATAAAAAAGTTATTGTGCCATAGTATAGTAAGATGAAAGGGAAACCACAGGACAATACTATGGCTTCCCTTATGTTTTACATAAGGCTTGTAAAGGGGCTGGGCAGGGTGACTCACATTTGTAATCCTCAAACTGGGGAAGACTGAGGCCAGAGAATCACTTGGGCTCAAGACTTCAAAACCAGACTGAGCAAAAGGGATAAAAATAGAATAATTAGCTGGTCATTGTGCAGGTACCTATAATCCCAGATACTTTGGAGCCTGAGGCAGGAGTATTATTTGAAACTAGGAGTTTGAGGTTAATGTGAGCTAGGCTAAGACCAAGACACTCTAGACTGGGCAATAGAGTGAGACTGTCAAAAGAAAGAGTGAGAGAAAGAGAGAGAGAAGTAACAAAGGAAGGGAAAGGGAAGGGAAAAAGTAGTGAGAGAGAGAGGAAGAGAGAAGAAAAGGAAAGAAAGAAAGAAAAAGAGAGAGAGAGAGAGAGAGAGAGAGAGAGAGAGAGAGATAGAGAGAGAGGCAGGAAGAAAAAAAAAGAGAAGGGAAGGGAAGGGAAGAAAAGAAAAGAAAAAGAAAAAGGTAGAAAGGGAATGAGATAGAAGAATGCAGACTTGTGCAGAGTCTGTGCAGTTCAGGGCATGCATCTATTTCTATATCTCAATATTTTCTTTCTGCACCTTTTTCTGACCTATTTAGTTAGTTCTAAGTTTTCAAAATCCCACAAGCGTTAGAAGAGGATGCTGTAACAGAAAAGTATCCATCATACTAAATGGAGAATTAATGGAAAGGGGAAACTTATAGTCTGTATTCAGGGCCACTCCTTTGGCAGTGTGGCTACAAAGACACTCAGCATTTTCCACAGCAGCTGTCTCAGAAGGTCAGTCCTGATGAAGCCACAGTTGTGGTCCACAGAGCTGGGTGCTCCTTTGTCATTTATTGTCTGCTGTTTAGATTTTGTGGCTCTGACCCTCCTCTGCCTGCCTGGACACAACTGTGCAGTTGCCTTCCCCGCCCCCCCTTACAGTGGTGAGATCCAGTGGTGTAATTATATGGCCTAGGGTTTTTAGGTATTCCACACCCAATACCTAAGTCACTGTAATGTGGTCAAGAAATTATCTTTCGGTCACCAGATGTTCATCTGCACCAGTGAAGATGTGAACAATTCTAATCACTGGATCTTATTCTGATACTTCTCTGGCTTCTTAGGAAACCAGAGATCCTGTCTTTGGTTTCACTGCTGTCTTTCTTTTTGTGTTTTGAAGCCAGGTACTACTTTGTTAATAATGGGAACACTTTTTATAGAAGGCACTTCTAATATCTTAGTGAATTTATCTTTAAATTAACTTGAGCAAGTAGGTGTGGAATCCTCATTGAACAGGTGAGAAAACTGACAGTGAGGGGAGTTGAGTAACTATCATAACTTTACAGAGGTTCATGGTGCATTTTGAATCTTAATTTATTGTTGACAAGAAATTTTATGCAGAAGCTATCCCATGTCATTAGCTATTATTCTGTAATTAAATATGAAAGTGAAACAATGTAAATAAACTTTAACATACTTTATTCACACATAATGACTTGAAACGGAACTTTGCACATGTCTTCTACATAAATTTTAATAATACTTTTGGTATGCTAAACTGTATAGCACTCACCTACATGTAATGGTATACAACAATTTCTGTATATATATTTTGTTTTCTTGTACTTTCCTTTTGAAGAGAATATATGTCCTGGTTGGATTCTTTATTACACCCGTGACTATTTTTTCTAAAGCATGATCTTTCAGTTGTCTGGAAATCTTGAAAGGTGAATTTTTGTAAGGAGCTCTTTTAGAAGTACCAGAAGAAGTGCCAGGTTCTGTGCTACATTCATTTGAATCAATGGTTTTCCATTCCCTGGCTACTCCTAGTAGAAATTGTTTGTATCTCTTTTTATTCTGCAAATGGCAGTGATAGTAAATTTTGAATACATTGAATAAAGCACAATTGGTCACAAGAATGGGACTTTTTATACCACTTTAGCCTTTTTCAAAAGATTCTGAATTACCTTGTGAATTAATAGTAATTAATGATAATTCACAATCTACATCTAGTTTGCCAAGTACTAGTCTGCTTGATTCACTCCTTTTGCATATTTGCTGTAATATGTTATACATGTAGATTTGACTATGCCATCCATAGAATTTTACTTTTGCTTTCTTGTGGAAGACATGTGCAAAGTTCTTGCATTTCTTGACCAATGCCATAGAGGCATTACAAATAATTTGAAACCACACCCACTAACCTTTTATCTTTTCATGTGATAAGAAAGATGGGTCATTTCCATAAAAAACACTTTTTCCCCTCTCTGAAGATTCTTTGCCGTTTCTCTTAGCACCTTTGGCAAACCATTGTTCTTCCTTATATTGCCACAGACTACTGTTTTCTTTTCCAATAATGTTTTAGCTGTAGAGACACTGTTATAATAATTATCTTGGTGAACATGATGCCAGGAAACAAGAGATGGCTCTAAGATAATGTGGTTTCTGGTAGCTTTTTGCCTTTTTCTTTCAAAAAAGGCTAAAGTGGTATAAAAATCCCATTCTTGTGAACAACTGTGCTTTATCCAATGCATTCAAAATTTACTATCACTGCCATTTGCAAAATAAAAAGAGATACAAACAGATCTTGAAGTTGCACATGTAGCCAGTCTACTTTCACAAAGCATTCTCACTAAAATCCTATATGTTGTTATCGTTGCCAGATTATATATTCTGCAGCTAATATGTCCTCTGCATGGTCTCCTTGCTTCATTTAGGGGTAACTCCTGCTTAGGTATACACAAAGACTGAAATGTTGGAACAAAGTAATCGGAAAGAGGCCTAATTTTATAAAGTTTGACTTCACCAGATGTAGCTTGTAAGATGAAAAGAATGTAAGGATTTGCTCAAACTTCATTCTGGTCATAGTTTTAGGAAATATTGGTATTTTAAGCAAAGGGTCTGTTAACCAGTAATGTCTTCAATGTGATTTTCTTTGTTTGTCCTACCGATATTAAACCAAGAAACTTTATATCATTCATGGTAACTTCTGTCTATGGTAAAATTTTAGCAGGGTTTTTATAAATTCTTTTCCATTTGGCAGTGGTATAAATTGGTTGGAAAACAACTAAATCAAAAATGTCATTATCAAAAAGTAAATCTGGCACTTCACTGTTACTCTGTGGATCACTAAGTTCAGCAGTTACACCTGAAATATTATATCACTCTCCCCAAGTATGATGTAATATCATTTTTAATCACCCTCCCAAGTATGGTGTAATATCATTTTTAATCCATGCTTCTCCAAAGTCACTTTAATTATCACATTCCATTCCATATTTTTTGCCATTTTGGTGGTCTAATATCAGATTAATATCTGTATTCTGATGAACTATCATTTTCCAGATCACTATAAAATATTTGAAAATGTTTGGAAAATCAGATAAAGCATTTGCATATAATTTATGGAAAAATTCTTCACTGTAAGTATCTGTCATAGTTGAATTTTTTGCAATACTAGAATTGTGATAAAAATCTCAATATTTAGAAAAATAGTTTTGTTATAATAAAATGAACATGGCTCAATATGGTCAAGAAAGCTCTCACAATATTCTATATTAAACTGTGTTTTAAATATTGCAAAATCTAATACAAGTGGAAACACAACTTAACCCACAATTGGTCAACAGTGCTTGAGCATGAAAACATTAGTTAACTTGTGACTGGTCAACAATGTGTTAAATTGGATCTCTGTTCCTAGATTGTATTCAATTACCTCATTTTTTATTCTGTGTCTCTTTGCCTGCATCTCCAAAGGTACATGTCCCATGCTGAGTCAATTTTTTATTTGATGACAGGAAACTTGTACAAACAGAGTCTTGGTGGGTGAAGGAAGAACCTAGAGCTTGGCATTCCTTGTTTTTTGCTTTCCCCTTGGCAGGTGCTAAGCTGGGATTTGAGCTGGAGCAGTGGTAGGACCTGACCAGTTTTCACCTTGAATGTTATCATGCAGAGATAAGCTACTCACTTTGTGTAGATGTGATTTATTTGTGTTAAGTTTTCATTTGATCTTTCATAGACTGGTGCAATAAATTAACATATGCTACAAATATTGACAAAAATAAAACTATCACCCATCTGCCAAATGGTGACACTTATTTTTCTTCTTTTCTTAATTATAAAGAGATACATACTGTTAACTACATCAAAATATACAGATCTTTAGAAAGCAAGTTTCCCTTTTCCTCCAAATTCATTCCATTTATAGAAGAAACTATTGTAAGCAAGTTGGTATTTATTTTTCTGAATATTTTGTACAAAGTATTGTTTAACATCAATCATATAATTCTACAATTTTTTAAAATTTACCATTTTCCAAGCTATATATAATTGATAGCTTTTTATATTAGTGCACAAAGTTCTTATTATTATTTCCAGTATCTTGATGAGGGGATTATTTAGTCAGCTGAAGGTTTAAGACTTTATTTTAATTTACATATTTGAAAAGTCTGTAGTTACATAACAATTTTGTTGGCTATTTCTGATTGGTTGAGCTTAAGTTATTTTTTATAAATAGAGACCTATGCAAAAAATAGCTCATTTTTTGTTTATGTTTATAGATTTTTCAAGGCTGAGGTCATTAGTGAGATCTAATGCAGGGATTCTTCAGTCCTGGTCTCCATTTTAGTCTAACAATTATTGTTATTTTTAAAATTTACTCTCCCATCTCAGCTGTAACTTGTAAATTTTATTTATTTTCTTTTTTGCATATGTAGGCACTTGTATTTGATGGCATGTCCTGGTTTCAAATTGATATGTAATAAATCACTATTGAATTGCTGCCTTTTACTGCAATAATAAACTGTTATCTCACAACTCCAAAAAGAACTGTAGGTTCTGGGGTGGCCACAC
Organism: Arctocebus calabarensis; assembly: GCA_963573935.1. Taxonomy (NCBI): domain Eukaryota; kingdom Metazoa; phylum Chordata; class Mammalia; order Primates; family Lorisidae; genus Arctocebus; species Arctocebus calabarensis. Next base: position 18,873 of record CAUYON010021501.1, on the reverse strand, counting down.
AGTGGGTGAAACAGAATTCAAGAGGAAATAGCTCTGTATCCCACATGTGGTTAAAACAAATTTAATATAGATAAAATGCATAATTATTTAAAATTTAAAATAGTTAAAACCATAAATGTTTATTTCACCCTGCAAAATATGAAAATAGTAGGCAAAGAATAAAAAATTTAAAATAGTTTAATTTTTCCCACATAAAAATTAAGTACATTTGTATGATAAAATATTGCATGATTCTAGTTATAAAAAGGCCAATAAAAATATGAGTAAAATATAACAATATGTAACACAAATGATGACACCTATATTTGATTTAATGTCCTAGAATAAAATAAGATCAATTGAGGTCAAGATAGTCAATGTAGTGTCTAGTGGTGGCCCCTTTGCAACCTCTCCTGACAAAAATAAGGAGAAACACATGCTGGCTAGCCATTCTGACTGTGCAGGTCAGATAGCACTGTGAGGGCATGGAGAAAACTGCATGGGAGACCAGGAGCAGAGAGAAGTAGAAAGGGAATCCAACAGGGGAAATAAGAAAAGGGAAGGTCAAAGGCACAGAAGCAGAGACTCCATGTGGGAATGCAATATGATCTGGGCTGCTGGAAGCCTACACCAGCCCCCACATCCCTCTGCCTGGCTGATTGATCTATGGGCCAGAATCCTATTACAGATCAGCCTCCCTACATAGTTGTTGGGAGCTGACCTTGTGGGAGGAAAGGTCCCCCAGTTTTGAGGAATCACATATGAGTCAAGGACCAAATGCAACCTGGTCCCAGGTGTTTCCTGTTATGGCTGGTTCCTGAACCATATTAGAATGGAGACATGCCCTTTGGTCATCTTAGACTGCTGAGAATGCTATTCTGCTCTTAGGCTGTTTTTAATCAAGTTATGCAATTATGACAAAATCATGCCTTCAATCTACTGTATATAAAAGCTGTGCAATAAAGCAGAGGTTGCCTTTTCCTATTGAGAAAAGGTCCTCCTGATCCCACTATTTTCTGTGTCTCTTCTTTTCATCCTGCACTGGTCTACTCCTGGGTTTTCCTAATAACTTTGCTAGGCTGGTTCCCAGCAGGTGGCACCCCGAACAGGGACCTGAGGAATACTGACCCCTCCGGACAGGGGAGAGTTGTTTTGCAACCCTGTGGTTGACTCATAAGGGAGTCCTAAATGTGAAGTAGGTCATATACTTCTGTAAATTTAGGTAATTGAGGGGGTGCATTGTTGGTCAGGAGTAAAGCATGGAACAGTCTGGGCCAAAGGATCATGATTTGTATGTACAAGTGTTAAGGTCTCACAGAGCCCAGGTTTGGACTCATCAATTGGAGCATTTTCTGTAGCTTGTGAAGGAGATATGCCCTTGGTTCAGAGAGGAGGGAACTGTCAATAAAGATACTTGGGCTAAAGTTAGGTCCTATTTGAGAGCTTATTACACTGCTGGAGAGCCTGAGGGGATTCCCATTGAAACTTTTACCGTCTATAATTTGGTCAAGGTTTGGCTCGACTTGAAACCTGAGGTTGAGTGCCTAAGTCCCCTCCAGTGCACTCCTTATGTGCCCACTCTCCATGATCCGGATGCCTCTGAGTTTTTACCTAAAGAAGATCCTCTGTCTCCAGAGAAAATGCAAGAGTTTGAGTTAAGAGGCCACGTTATATCAGGAGGAGGGGGAACAGCCCCTTGGTGAAGAAAATTATAGTGATGATTTTGAGGGAGTGCCAACCAAGGATTTGATTAAAGCTTTTGTAGCCTTACAGGTTGTCTTTAGGAAAAAGGAGGGGGATCATTCCATTTTCCCTCCCTGTACAGCTCCCGTTGTTCCGTCTGCTCTCCTGGCTCCTGCAGCACCTATTCCCCCAGCTTTTGCAGGTTTTGCTCCTTCTGCTCCAGCTCCTTCTTCTCAAGCGATTTCCCCTTTGCCACATGTTGGGGACTCCCCAGCATCTTCCCAGTCTGCTACTCTGTTGCAGCAAACTTTACAATTGGCTAGAGAAGCCGGAGAAGACACACTAGGATTTCAAGCTGTTCCTGTTCGTGTGGATCTAGCTTCTAATCAGCAATACCATGAACCATTCCCTTTAAGACTTTGAAAGATATAAATGCAGTGGTCTCTCAATACGGAGCTACTGTCCCTTTTACTATGGCCATGATAGATACCATGAGGAATGATGCCTTGTCACCTAACAATCTGGAAAATTATTGACAAGGCATGTCTTTCTGAGGGAGACTATCTCTTATGGAAGGCTGAATTTATGGACAAAACTGATGAAATGGTTCAGCGCAACCACCAAGCTAACAATAGAGTTTCCTATGATAGGCTCTCGGGAATGGGAAATTATTCTGATACTGCAGGCCAAGTTAATTGGCTTTGGTTTGTCTACCATCAGGTTGCCACTATGGCACTCCCAGCCTGGAAGAGACTAATCTCACAGCTCAGAACAGAGGAGCTGAGTAAAATTTGCCAGGGCTCTGATAAAAATTATCAAGAATTTGTTGCTTGGCTACTGCAAGCTGTGGGGTGTGTAATCACTGACTCCGAGCCTGGGACTTTATTGGCTGCCAATTAGTCTTTGAGAATGCTAATTCTGCCTGTCAAGCTGAGCTGCTGCGATTGATCCTTACAAGAAATGAGGTTCCTTGGAAGATTATAGTCGCCTCTGTGCAGAGGTTGTATCTTCTTACACTCAAGGGGCCGCGTTTGTGGCTGGGATGAAAATGGTACCCATTGGAGTGCCATATCAGCAGATGCAAGGGAATATCCAGCAGGGTAAATCCCCGCCTTCCTCTGGGCCCCAAAGAAATAACAATTATTTTAATTGTGGAAAGCTTGGTCAGTTTAGTAATCAGTGTCTGAAATGTGCTCAGGGAACTTCAGCACCTGCACAGGTGACCTACTTCTTTGTGCACCAAATGTCAGCAAGGCTTTCATTGGGCTAATGAATGCAGATCAAAAACTGATTCTCAGGGCAGACCTCTTAAGCCAACTTTGGGAAACTGGGTCCAGGCCTCACCCCAGGCCCATCAAACAATCAGGGCAGTTACCCATAATCAGGGGGAGACAGTCCCATCTCAACAGTCCCCACTCCCTGGAAAGGCACTGAATCCCTTCTTAGAGAAAGTCCCAGCTCCACAGGACTGGACCTCAGTCCCACCACCCATTAGTATTAACCCCAGAGCGAGGACCTCAGAGAATTCCCACAGGCATTTTTGGTCCCCTCTCTGAGGGAACCATGGGACTTCTACTTGGGTGAGAAGCAGCTCTGCCTTGGAAGGGTTCCACATTCTCCCTGGAGTCATTGACTGATTATGAAGGAGAAGTCCAAATTATGGTTGCAGCCCCTCATAGTATTGTGTCTGTTATTCCAAGAGAACACATTGATCCTCTTATTCTTGTGCCTTTTCAAAAATGTGGACAGGTTCAGAATGGATACAGCAGAGGATCTGAGGGCTTCAGGTCCTCTTGATGCCTATTGGGTCAGAGCTATTTTTTGAGAATGCACCCAACACATGCTTACTATTCAAGGCTGTTCTTTCCTAGGTATCCTTGATACAGGGGCAGATATTTCAGTCATGTCAAAGGAACATTGGCCTTCAGCCTGGCCTTTGACCCTGTCCATGGTTCAGTTGCAGGGAATAGGTATGAGTCAAAATCCCCTTCAAAGTTCTTCCCTTCTTATTTGGACCAACCCCGAAGATAATTCTGGTACTTTCCAACTTTTTGTGCTGGAACACCTTCCGTGCAATTTATGGGGGAGGGATGTTCTCAAAGAATTGGGAACATATTTTGTAAGCCAGGATGAAACTGTATCTAATTTGATGCTTAAACAAAGTTTTAAACCCCTATCTCAGTTGGGTAAACATGCTCAGGGAATAACCCAGCCTTTGCGACTACAACCAGGCCTCCATGCCAGGGCCTTGTTTTTGAGCATTTTACTTCAGGAACACTAATTGCAGCTGCCCACCTGACTGCAGATCCTATTACATGGAAAACATCTGACCCAGTTTGGGTAGATCAGTGGCCTTTAACTCAAGAAAAGCTTCAGGCAGCAAGGCTTTAGTACAAGAGCAGTTAAACCTTGGTCATATTGAGCCTTCTAATAGCCCTTGGAATACTCCAATTTTTGTTATTAAGAAAAAATCAGGAAAATGGAGGCTGTTACAAGATCTCCATGCGGTTAATGCTACTATGGCAATTATGGGAGCTTTGCAGCCTGGATTACCATCCTGTGTTGCTATACCTAATTCTTGGCCTGCATAGGTAACTGATCTGAAGGATTGTTTTTTTACTATTCTTCTTGTGCCCCAGGATTGCTGGCATTTTCCTTTCAGGCTCCCGTTTGTTAATTTTCAACAGCCTATGGGTCATTTTCAGTGGTGTTTTTTGCCTCAGGGAATGGCTAAGAGTCCCACTTATTGCCAGAAATTTGTGGCTCAAATTCTTTCCCCCCCTCTGGCAGCAGTATCCACAGGTTTACTGTATTCATTACAGAGAAGACATTCTTTTGTCTCATCCTTTCTGAGATGTTTTGGATAAAATGCTGAGTTGTTTAACTCATCATTTTGCTCAGCATAATTTGGTTTTAGATCCTGAAAAAATTCAACAGACTTATCCTTTGGATTACTTGGGCATGAAAGTTTTCCAAAGTACTGTGCAGCCTCAATGCCTTGTTTTGGATACCTCCCATTTGCAGACTTTGAATGATTTTCAGAAACTTTTAGGTGGCATTAACTGGCTGTGCCCATCACTTCATGTCACAACTCATGAATTACTTCCTTTATTTGACATTTTTGGGGATTTCTTCTCCCACTTCTCCCCCTTCTCTCACCTTTTCAGTGTGTGCTGCCCTAACATTGGTGGAGTGGGTGCTAAAACAGGCTCAGGTTACTCGAATAGATCGTGCTTCTCCTTTAACGTTTATTGTGTTGGGCACTTTTTCATTTCCCACTGTTGTCTTTTGGCAGAAATCCCCTATTGAATGGGTGCATTTACCATCTTCTTGACGCCGTACACTGTGCCCTTATTTTGAATTAGTAGCTCAACTTCTCATTGCTTCCTGTACACATGAGGGACAACTGTGTGGGATTGACCCTCATTTTATTATAGTTGCTTATACTACAACATAAGTGAGTCAATTATGGCAGTTTAATACTACCTCGAAACTTGCTTTTGCCAGTTTGACTGGTCAGATTACTTATCATTACCCTTGATCTGAGTTACTTTCATTTTTACACCAGCACCCTATGATTTTTCCTCGCCTTTGTTCTGCTGTCCTCATGCAGTTCTTGCCTATACTGATGGTTCCTCTTCTGGCTATGCTGCGTTAGTTTTAAATGGTCAAACTTTTAAATGTCATACTTCTCTTTCTTTTGCACAAAGAGTTGAACTAGTTGCAGAACACCTAGCTTTTCAAAAATCTTTTCATGCTTTAAATCTTTACACTTATAGTGATCAATTTTTTTGCTGTTTGCAGGTTTTCGAGGAAGCCACCATTGACCCTTCAGTGGATTCAACTTTTCAACCACTCTTGTTACAGGTTCAGCAGACTTTCCATGCCCAGTCTGCCTCCGATTATGCTGGTCACCTTTGTAGTCATACTGCTTTGCCTGGATCTTTAGCTGAAGGCAATGCCCTAGCTGATTGTCTCTGTCATATGGGCTTGGTTATGTTGTCTGTGACTGGTAAGGCCCAAGCTTCTCATGCCATTCATCATCACAATGCACATATCCTGCATCTGTAGTTTGGTATTTCATGAGAAGCAGCTGAACAGATTGTAAAGCAATGTTCTTATTGCTTACCTCATGTTCCAGCATCCCATTATGGGGTTAATCCTCGAGGCCTCTTGCCTGGACAGTTGTGACCAATGGATGTCACACATTTTTCTCCTTTTGGTAAACTTGCTTGTGTGCATGTTTGTGTGGATACTTATTCTGGGTTTCTTGTGGTTTCTGCCCATTGTGGGGAAGCTATCAAGGATGTTAAAGCACACCTTTTGCGCTGTTTTTCTGTTCTTGGCATTTCCAAAGTTATCAAAACAGACAACACCCCTGCCTATACATCCAAATACCTTGCTTCTTTTATGGCATAGTTTTCTATACACCATTCTTTTGGCATACCTTACAATCCTCAGGGTCAAGGCATTGTGGAATGGGCTCTTGCATGCCTAAAGTTCCAACTGGAGAAAATAAAGGAGGGGGAACTAAATCCCCTCACACCTCAGAATTATCTTTCTCATACCCTTTTTGTCCTTAATTTTCTTTCAGTAGATCAGGAAGGCAGATCAGCTGCAGATCGCTTTTGGCATCCCTGTCCTGGCTCCTTCCCCTTGGGTAAGTGGAAGGACCTCCTCACAGGACAGTGGTTTGGCCCGTGACCCAGTGCTCATTTGGGGATGAGGGCATGTTTGTGTTTTCCAGAGACCATAGGTGGACCCTGCTGGCTTCCAGAGAGGCTCATCAAGGCGGCAGAGGTTCCCTTGCAGTTACTGCTGTTTCATGCTTCCCTTTCTCAAGAAAATGAAGCTCGAGAGTCCCTCTCCCTCTCGCTGAGACCGTGCAGCAAAGGGACCCTCTGGAATATCTCAGAGAACCCAGTCAGCCCAGCTACTGACTGTGGGACAAGTGAAGTGGCTGACCTCTCAGGCAGAGGACCTACTCTGGAGGCAGGGAATAGTGCCCATGCTTGATCACCTTTTTGTGGCTATGTTAGCACTGCTAATGTTGCAGGTTGGCCTGGTGGGAAGGGAATCTTATTGGGCTTATATCCCTGATCCCACTCTTCTTTGCCCTATTGTCTGGGGTGATCCTAATGTGCCAATCTTTGTCAATAGCACCCCTTTGTTTGGACCCCTTGATGGGGAGCCCATTATTACTCAATGTACCCTCTATAATTATACTGGGTTCTTTGAGCAAGTTCCTCTGTGCATGATTCATCAGGTGAATCATACAAGCTATTTACAGCTAGCCATGGAACTGCGCAAGATTTTAGGCCATTGCAATATGCACACTCCCTCTGGCTCCAATCTGATACTTCCTCTTTCTGAGTGGAACATGACTTTTATGGGTTTCCACAGCTGCAAGCCTTCACAGCAGGGTTATCTCCCCCAGCCTCTTTATCTCCCTGCCCATTATTAGGGCATGAACATTCTTTTTTTTTTTTAATTTTTATTAAATTATAATTGTGTACATTGGTGCAATCATGGGGCACAACGTGCTGACTTTATATACATTCTGAAATATTTTCACTGAACTATTTAACATAGCCTTCATGGCCTTTTAATCACTATATGAAAACATTTATATTCTATATTTAGTAATTTTCACCTGTACCCTTCTAAGATGCACCGTAGGTGTGAGCCCACCAATCACCCCCTCCCCGCCCCACCCGTGCCCCATTCCCCAATACATGAACATTAATTTGATGACTTCACCCCATGGAGAGCTTGTTCTTTTACCTCTGGAGCTATCCACAAATTTTTTGGCACTTCTTTTCCTGTGTACAATTGGTCCCATCCCTTTTTGGCTGTTGTGAATAAAGCCAGGTCCCCTTCTTTGTTGCTCTCAGTGGTAGGGCAACTCCTCCAATTGGGAGGGGGCACTGGGGACTGAAATATGACAATTTTGTCTACCCTTGGAGGTCAGTTTCAAACAGGCCTTTTGCAAGCTGCTGCTGCCACTGGTCCAATGACCTTCACACATTCTACTGTGGAGAAAAAGGCTAATAAGCAAACCTTTTATCTCAAGGCATGTGTAAAACACCTATTTTTTTAAAACAGGTCCTTTAAACCTTACCACGAAGCCTCATGTTTTTCCAGAGAAAGGCTACAGAGTATGAGGATGTTGTTACTTGCACTAATTGTAACTTAACTAATTGTCTTTCTATTACCCAGGAGTACCAAGATATTGTTTTCCCGCAGCAACCCACTTGTGTTGTGATTATAGTACATGAGGATGGCACTTGGTATGTTGATCCTGGGTATCAAGTTTTGCAGTTATTAGTTGGTCAGCTTAAACTCCCTAAGCATTTCTTGGGCATATTAGTTGCTGGAATTATTGCCCTTGTAACTCCTGTAGCTACAGCTGCTACTGCTTCAGTAGCTATTATTCAATCCATACAGACTGCTCATTATGTAAATGCTCTTTCTAAAAATGTTTCAACTTCTTTGGGCATTCAGGAAGAGATTGATCATAAAATTGAGGAAAACTTAATGCCCTTGAAGAAGTGGTACTGCTTTTAGGACAGCAAGTTGAAGCCCTTATGGCCTGTCTTCCTCTACATTGTCATGAGAGTTTGAATGGATCTGTGTTATTCCTTATAAATATAATGCTACAGAGTGAGTTGGGATTGTGTCCTGCACCACTTGCAGGGCATTTGGATTTCTAATAACTTTTCAGTAGACACGGCTACTCTGAATTTCCATATCCAGTCTATTCAAAATGCCCATTTATAGATGTTGTCACCACAAGGGGTGGCCACAGCTATAAAGCACTTTCTTACTAACTTTACACCATCAACATCTTTCACTTATGTGATATATGCCTTATTGGATGCGGAATAATAGGTTTTGATTTTGTTGTGTGTATTTACTGTAGCCCTCTGGAGAACCTTCATAGCAGTCTAAGAATTAAAGGCCAATCTTCACTGCATGCACTTAGAAAGAAAAAGAGGGGTAAGCTATTGGGAGTCGACCTCCTGGGAGGCAAGGTCTCCCAGTTTTGCTGAACCCCATATGAGTCAAGGACCGAATGCAACCTGGCCCCAGCTGTTTCATGTTATGGCTGGTTCCTGAACCAGATTAGGATGGAGACATGCCCTTTTGGTCATCTCAGACTGCTGAGAATGCTATTCTGCTCTTAGGCTGTTTTTAATCAAGTTATGCAATATGACATGCCTTTAAGTATATAAAAGCTGTGCAATAAAGTGGAGGTTGCCTTTTCCTATTGAAGATAGATTCTCCTGATCCCACTATTTTCTGTGTCTCTTCTTTCCCTTCCATGCCAGTGTACTCCCAGGTTTTCCTAATAACTTCACTAGGCTGGTTCCTGGCAGATGGTGAGTAGGCAGAGGATGGACTGCATCGCAGAGGGAAACAAGCAACAGTAGGCTAGCTATCAGATGCACCTGCTGGTCTTGACCTTGCCCACAGCTTCTTTGTGCCACAGATGTTGATTTGTGGCCAAGGCTTTTCTCATGGTGTGCAGGCAGAGCTGGGTATGGGGAGGAGTGAGAAAAGGACTCTGCCAGAAACCTTGCCCTGGGAAGACAGTGGCCCACTGCCTCACTTCAGAGAGGGATAGGAAGGGTGTAGGGATCAGTGTCCCACTGTGCTTGTCATATAGGTCAGTTCAACAAGGTGCAGCTTCCCAAGGGCCTTCCAGCCCTATGATCTGGTCTCCTGTGCTGCCAGTGCAGCCTCTGTCTCCCTGGTTTGTGTTGCCACAGCCAGATTAGTCCTGCAGCCTTGTAGAGCAGTTGAGAGCATCCCTGATCCCCCATAGGCCTCTTTGGGGTCCCTCATGGGTCACATTAATGTCACTGAGCCTTGGTTTCTGCTTTAGTGACATCTCTAGAGTGCTCTGTGCATGACTAGATTTTGTGAGCTTTTCCAAAGCATCTTGCATCATCCTCAGGCCTGTAACACAACTCCCCAGATAGTAAGTGCTGTTCCTGGCCCACAGGCCCACCCCAGAGCCTTGCCTATCAGAGTAAAACAGGAACCCTTTCTATAATTTCAAGTTGACAGGCTCTTGAAAAGCCTGAGAGAGCAGAACTCAATTGATCACTGCTTCCATCATCTGCTGTTATTTCATTTTTTAAAAAGTAATCTTATTTTTATTTGCAGATGGCACAATACCATATGAAGAAATTACAAAGGAATCTGTTACAAAAAATAAAACAAAAGTATTAGAACTAATAAACGACTTAGCAAGGTTGTAGGACACAAGGTTGATATTAGATAACAATGGTACATATCCTGCTTCATTTCTATGTGCTTTTCTATCCTCGATTTATGACACTAGCTCCAATGAATCATATGACTTTTGGTCTTACTTTTGTTTATGTAGTGAATCACATTTACTAATTTAATTATAGTGAAATATCCTTGCATCCCTGCGATGAAATCAACTTGGCCCTGGTGGGTTTTATCAGAGTACTATTATATACAGGTTGCTAGTATCTTATTGAGGCCTTTTGTACCTGCATTCATAAGGGATATTGATTTCCAGTTTTCTTTTGTTGTTGTTGTTTTGTCTTTTCATGGCTTTGGTATCAATATAATATTGGCTTCATAGAATGGGTTGGGGATTATTCCCTCCTCAACATTATGGAATAATTTCTACTGTATGGGTGCCCAATTTTCAAAATAGGTCTGATGGAGTTCAGTTGTGAATCTATCTAGCCCTGAACGATGAAGAGCTTTTCTTTTTTGAGTGGATTTTCATTTCTGACTCAATCTCACTTTTCATTTTGGCCTGTTCATGAGCTCTATTTATTTCTGGGTAGTCTTAGAGGTTATGTATTTTTAGGAACTTGTCTATTTCCCCTATATTCTCTAGTTTATCTGCATAAAGATTTATGTGGTGTTAACAGATGATGTTTATTTCTGCAGTATCAATTGTAATGTCACCCTTTTCATTTCTGATTGAGCTTATTTGATTTATTTTTCTTCTGTTCTTAGGTAATATAGCAAGAGGTCTGTCAATTTTGTTTATCTTTTCAAATAACCAACATTTTGGCCAATCATCTCTTTCTCTCTCTTTTTTTTCTCTTGTAGTATAATTCATTTACTTCTGGTATGAAATTTTTTCCTGCTGGTTCTGAGTTTGGCTTGTTTTTCCTTTTGTAGTTCCTTGAGCTGTGATAATATACTGTAAATTAGTGATCAATATGCCTTTTTGAAAAAGGCACTTAATGTTGTAAAATTTACCCTGAGGATTGTTTTCACAGTGTTCCAATCATAGCTGACATCCTCTTTATCCTTCACTTCATGGAATTTTTTAAATTTCCATCTTAATTTCATTCTTGAACAAATAATCATTCAGCAGCAGGTTGTTTACTTTTGAGGACATTGTGTAGGTTTTATCTTGTGAATGCTATCTTGTTATTTTTAGCAGTCATCTGATAAGATAAATGGCATAATCTTTATTTTTATTTTAATTTGTTGAGAGTTAGGTAATTTTGTGGCCTAAGATACAAACAGTGTTGTAGATATCGTACATACTTTTGAGAAAAATGTGCATTTTGTAGTTGTGGGAAAATAATGTTCTGTATGTGTCATTATGTCCATTTGATTTTGAGTTTGGTTTAAGTTTTGTTTTTGTTTTGTATTTTTTTTTTTACTTATGTTCCATTTATATGTTTTATTGAGCTCTGACAGTGGAGTGCTGAAGTCTCCAGTGTTTATGATGGTACTATTATTTATTTATTTATTTTGCTCTCTCAAGATTTGCTTCATCTTGGGACTCCAATTTTGAACACATATATGTTTCTGATTTTTATGTCCTCTTGTTGGATAGCTTCCTTTACTATTACATAATGACCTTCTGTATTGTTTTCCTTGTTGGCTTAAAGTCAGTTTTATCTGTGAATGGATACACCTGCTCTATTTTCATTTCCAATTGCATAGATACAAAATCTATGGTGGTGTTCTTCAGTTTAAGCTGATTTAAGATGGGGATCCAATCCCTTCAGGCTTGTAAAGTTTTTTCTGAAAAGTCTTTTGTTAACCTGATGGTTTTTCTTTTGTATGATATTTGATGCTTCCATCTTGTTGCTTGCAGAATTTTTTCCTTCATTTTGATTTTTATCAGGTTGATTACTATGTTTTAGCATTGATCTATTTGCTACGAATCTTCCTGGTGTTCTATGTCCATTTTGTATCTGAGTGTCTGAATTTGTGGCAATGCCCAGTATGTTTTCCTTAATAATTTTCTTAAGTAGGTTTTCCATTGTTTTTTTTTAATGATACAAAGAAGTTGATTTAATTCATACAAGCAATTTAACAAATCTATACAGCAAAAAGCTAGCCTGACCTAAGAGAAAAAATATACTTACATTGCTAGCATAATATCTTCTACTTCCCCCAAATCATCTGCAATCACTTGCTAGGAAAAAATTCCATAACCATACAGGTCACACAGATTTTTAAATGCTATGTATATTGACTTTTTTCCTAAAATGAGCAAAACAATGCAACCTTTTACTATTTTATACATTTGAAAATTTCACTTATATTAAAGTTCATTCCCACCCCAATCCATCCCATTACCAAACAGGAATGAGATAAGGGGTGAGAAAAAATCCTTGATTGTTTCTCATTTTCCTCATTTTTTGTTGGAATAAATCAATAAATTATTAAAGATTTTTATAAATCAGAAGCATAACAAAAGCCTCAAATTTTTTCTTCAAAGAAAAAATGAAGTAAATAGGCATTCAAATGTCAGTAACCTAACAACCCCTGATACACCTTCAAGACAGAAAAGAAGCTTCCCAAGAGGCACTCATTTTAAAAATAAATTATAGCTTAAGTAATTACTATATAGATTAAGATGGGAAAAGGCATAAAGAATTAATTTTTCCTCCTCTCATAAACTTTGTAAGGCTTAGTGCACAGTGGCTTACAAATTGCAGATAATGGACTATAAATCATCCACCATATTGATCAATCATGTTTATTCAAATTTTCATTACATTAGACATTTTTAATAAGAGTATAAAAATTATCAAACAGACATTTCATTTTTTCTCTCCTCCTATTCTAGCCACATGGATCAGTTGTAATAGATGATACAGATTTCAGCTGAAATTTGTAAAATATTCTAAGAGCTGTCACAGTCCCAAGAACTAGAGAAAACTTGTTCATTTTCAGGGATACCTATAACCCAAATGTTAGTTTGTATCACATAGTCTTACATCTCTCTCAATGATTGCTTGAGATTTTTTACACTGTTCTCTGCTTCTTTGAATTACTGGGTTGTGTAAAGAGCATTGCCATCAACCTCTGAGATATTTTCTTCTCCTTGGTTCACATGTTGTTAAGCCTTTAAACTGAATATTGATTTTACTCAATTGACTCTTTAATTTCCTAACATTCCATAATATCCATTCTTAATGTTATCTTTGTCTAATGACTTTTTCTATTTTTCATTGATTCCCTGACTTTTTTTTAACCTTCTACATGGTGGTTTTCAACTTTCTTTTTAATTACCACCCTCATATTTGCTATGCAAATTCTAAATTCAATTTCTGTCATTTTGGCAGTTTGTGGGTGGAGTTCACTGCCATAACTCCATTGCATTCTCTTCGAGTGTCAAAGTATTTTGCTTTTCACTGTTGACAGAGTTATTTTGATGGTTTCTTTTCATGTGATTTTTCTTCTCTCAGTTATAGGTTAACAGAAATGAAAGACACTTGGTGTCCCCTAATGAGGAATTTTTGATCCAAGTTCAGGAGTGAGAGCTGCTCAGTGCTTGGGACTCCTGAATGAAGTATTGGACCTCAGAGAGGCTCTGCTGGTACCATGTTTGAAGTCATTACTCAGTGGGGGGGGGGTATTGGGGTCCAGACACAGCTCTGGAGCCTCAGAAATGAGAGTTCCGACCTAGCCATGGCCATTCAGCTATAGGGGCATAGCCTAAGTCATGGGAACAGTGAAAGCTTTAGATATTGTTGTGTGGAATTTGGGAGCCAGATCCACTATATGCATGGCTGTTTTACAAGCATGTGTACTGCTAATGCCCAGTCATACAGGCAGGGATTTTTCCCAGTGCTCAGTTTCCATATGGGTGGCCATCATTCTCTCCTCATACCTAGAATTGCCATGCCAGTTTTCCAAAGATACCAAGTAATGTAGTATCTAAGGCTCCCCTTCTTTTCAGCTTGTCTTCTGGGAAAAAGGAATGCTCAACCCTCAGTCACAGGAATCAACACAATGAAGCATCTGTCCCTTCCCCAGCCCAACAGGAGTGATGCTAACATTGCCACTAGATGATGGGTCCTGAGAAGACCTAGTTTCACGCAAAGTGTAATCAGGATATTATCAGTGGCAAAGGTAAAGGATTGGAAGGCACCAGATCTCCCTTGCACCTGGTCTTAAGTGTAATGTCTACACAGACTTTGAGCAGCTTGTGATCATCCCAGAGTTCTGCAGTGGAAGAAGAAAGCCCCTCATAGATTGAGCTGCCTGTAACCTTGGTTCTCTTTTGGTAAACGGTATCTCCTCAAGTTGCCTCTGTCCTGCTATCTTCACCTCTTTCCAGTAGTGCAAATTGCATTGCATCCTCCAGCTTAATCTCCAAGGTAGTGGGTGGAACTTGTGAATTAGAAACATCCATGCCATATTTGATTGAATTGGTAGATGCTATAATGTCCTATGGAGTTGTTCTTTTTGTCAATGGTTGATTCTTGCAGGGAAGGGCCAACAGTCACTATTTTATTTTGTACCACTGGTAAGCTTAATCCTTGGGTGCAGCACTTGAATGCCCAAGCTTTAGGAGGGTCCCTATATCTCCCAGAAGGATGTTTGTTCTCCACTATGTCAGAGGTGGGTGTAGGAGCAAAGCAAACAATGGTTCCATTGCATGAGCCTGGAAGGCTTGGAAAGCTTCAGCAGGGCTCAGTTTTATTTCCATGGCTGCTAGGGAGAGCTGCTGGGAGGAAAGCCTATCCAGGTCAGGAGGGCTCCTTATGGTGGAGCGGCCAGAATTCTTGTTTGCTATGTCACCCTGCATTAGGAGCTTCCCCTGCCAGAGGACCCACCCTCCTCCAACTTTCCAGCAGGGCTATGGGGACTATTCCAGATCCCATGTTTCAGTCTCTCACATGGTTCTTCCATCAGATTTGTTCATGTGGGCTCGCTAACTCCCCAATTTTATCTCCCAATACTCCTCACTATGTTTCCCCACAACCTGCTTGAGCCCAGGGTTACGGGATCTTGCCTGCATGTGTGACCTAATGATGTTCATATCTATGAAATGCTGGAAGACCGAGTTCCCATATGAGGTGCCCTTTGCCCCTGAAGTTCCTCAAGGTGAATGACATGGGTCCCAGTCTCTGTGGAAAACACACACAGCAGGATACGGTAGCTGGTGATAGATGTCCACTCACCAAATTCTTGACTCAAACTGCTTTGTCAGCTGCGGTGGGCGGGAGAGGGATGAGGAGAAATAAGAGCCTGAATGGAAGAAAGCCAGTTCTCTGGCCTCTAACGTCAGTCTATGTGGGGGGGACACTGCATATGAAATGCCCAAGTTCTGAGAGCATGTATTTTTCCCTGACTATTCTGTGCTTACCCCAGTGCTTGAGCTTATGGGGTGAAAAAGCTTCAAAGAAACTAAGCAATCCATTGGACAGTGAAGGAGTATAAGACGCAAAATTAATCCCCCCTTGTTCCTTCACTGGGCTCTGAGCCTCTCTGTGTTTGATCCATGCCAATATGCTTTTCTTCATCTTCTTTTTCTGCTTTTTAATTTTCCCCTGTGAGTCCTTGGAAAGCTGTAGTGTTTCTCTCAATCTATGATCTACACCTAAGCTGCATTTCCTCTTCCCTTGTCCTGATATGAAACCCTACCTTCCCTCCTGGATGGTCTGCAAGTGGTTTCTCTTTAGTCATCTTTCCCCTCTCCCTGGAATTTTAAAAGACATTGAATTTAATTTGTTTATCATTGTGCACAGTATGAACTTCTGAACAATACAATACTATCTGACTCTTGATCAAGAAGGGGTTTAAGAGTGTGTTTAATTTCCACATTTGTTTGTTTATTTGTTGTAATCTGCCAGTTTTTCTTCTACTTTGGTTTTTAGTTCCATTCCATTTTGGTCAGAAAAAGGTACATTGTATGACTTTAGTTTTCTTCACCTGAATAAGACTTATCATGTATCTTAACAGCATTTGCCAAGTATGATTAAGAATATTGTATGATATGCTGCTCTTAGGTCTAACCAGTCTAGAATTTTTTTCAATCTATCTGTTTTCTTCTGGATCTTCTATCTTATTTTACATTTATTATTTAAAGTGAGGTCTTAAAGTCTCTTATAATTATTGTGTTGTTAAATATATGTTGCTACATTTCTGTCCACACTTCTGTCTGTGTATATATATATATGTGTGTATATATATATATATATATATATATACATATGTGTTTATTTTATATATCTATATGTTTCATTTGTGTAGGTTTGTATTGTGTGTTATAAATTTTTGCTAAATGGACCCATTTTACTATTATATACTATCATCCTTTGTCTCTTTTAGTATTTTTTTTTATTGAATCATAGCTGTGTACATTAGTTCAATCATGGGGGACAGTGTGCGGGCTTCACATACAATCTGAGATACTTTCATCCACCTGTTCGGCATAACATTCATGAGATTTTCTCATTACTGTGTGAAAACATTTGTGTTCTGCATTTAGTCAGTTTTCTCCTGACCCTCCAAAGATGCACCTCAAGTGTGTTCTCACCCTTTATCCTCTGTCCTCTTGTGCAACAATTGGGTTGTAGCCTTCACCTGAAAGATATAAATTTGCTTCATATTAGGGCTGTATACATTGGATACTTTTTCTTCCATTCTTGAGATACTTTGCTAAGGAGGATGTGTTCCAGCTCCATCCTTGTAAGTATGAAAGAGGAAAAGTCATCATCTTTCTTTAAGGATGCATAATATTCCATGGTATACATGTACCACAGTTTATTAATCCATTCGTGGATTGATGAGCACTTGGGCTTCTTCCATGACTTAGCAATTATGAATTGGGCTGCAATAAAAAATATGGTACAGACATCTTTGTTGTAAAGTGATTTTTGGTCATCTGGGTATATACCAAGTAAAAGAATTATAGGGTCAAATGGCAAGTCTATTTTTAAATCTCTCCAACGTGTTCTCCAAACGTCTTTCCAAAAGGGATGTATTAGTTTGCATTCCCACCAGCAATATAGAAGTGTTCCCTTTTCTCCACATCCACGCCAACATCTCTGGTTTTGGGATTTCATCATGTGGGCTAATCTTACTGGAGTTAGATGATATGTCAAGGTAGTTTTGATTTGCATTTCTCTGATGATTAAAGATAATGAGCATTTCTTCATGTGTCTGAATGCCGTGCGCCTGTCTTCTTTAGATAAGTTTCTCTTCAGAACTTTTGCCCATCCTGAGATGGGATTGCTTGTCCTTTTCTTGATAATACATTGGAGTTCTCTGTGTATTCTGTTTATTAAACCTTTGTCAGAGGCATAACCTGCAAATATTCTCTCCCATTCTGAGAGCTGTCTGCTAGCTATACTTACTGTGTTCTTGGCCGTGCACAAGATTTTTAGTTTCATCAAATCCCAGTAGTGTATTTTTAATACTGCTTCCATTGCCTTGGGGGTCCTCCTCATAAAGTATTCACCCAGGCCAATGTTTTCAAGAGTGTTCCCTGCACTTTCGTCTAGTATTTTTATAGTTTCATGTCTTAAGTTTAAATCTTTAATCCAGTGTGAGTCTATCTTCGTTAGTGGTGAAAGGTGTGGGTTCAATTTCAGTCTCCTACAGGTTGCCAGCCAGGTTTCCCAGCACCATTTGTTGAATAGGGAGTCTTTTCCCCACTGAATGTTTTTAATTGGCTTGACGAAGATCAAATAACAGTAAGTGGAGGGGTTCATCTCTTGGTTCTCTATTCTGTTCCAAACATCTACCTCTCTGTTTTTGTGCCAGTACCATGCTGTTTTGATCACTATCAATTTATAGTATAGTCTCAGATCTGGTAGCGTGATCCCTCCTGCTTTGTTTTTATTTCTAAGTAATGTCTTGGCTATTCGAGGTTTTTTCTGATTCCATATAAAATGAAGTCATATTTTTTCAAGATCTTTAAAATATGACAATGGAGCTTTAATAGGCATTGCATTAAAATTGTATATTGCTTTGGGAAGTATGGACATTTTAACAATATTGATTCTTCCCAACCATGAGCATGGTATGTTTTCCCATTTGTTGACATGTTCAGCAATTTCTTTTCTTTTCTTAGAGTTTCATAGTTCTCTTTATAGAGATCTTTTAACTTCCTTTGTTAGGTAAACTCCCAAATATTTCATCTTCTTTGGCACTACTGAGAAAGGAACGGAATCTTTGACTATTTTTTCAGCTTGGTTGTTGTTAGTGTAAATAAAGGCTACTGATTTATGAGTGCTGATTTTGTAGCCTGATACCTTGCTGTATTCCTTGATCACTAAGAGTTTTATAGTAGAAACCATGGTGTTTTCCAGATATGCAATCATAACATCTGTGAAAAGTGAAAGTTTGATCTCTTCTGACCCTATGTGGATACCCTTGATTGCCTTTTCTTCTCTAATTGCAATGGCTAAAACTTCCATTACAATGTTAAAGAGCAATGGTGACAATGGGCAACCTTGCGTATTTCCTGATCTGATTGGGAACGAATTCAATTTAACTCCATTCAATACAATATTAGCTGTGGGATTGCTGTAGATGGCCTCTATCAGTTTAAGAAATGTCCCCTCTATTCCCATTTTCTTTAGTGTTCTGATCATGAAGGGATGCTGGATATTGTCAAAGGCTTTTTCTGCATCAGTTGCAGAGAATCATGTGGTCTTTATTTTTTAATTTGTTTATGTGCTGGATTACATTTATAGATTTACGTATATTGAACCAGACTTGAGATCCTGGGATAAAGCCTACTTGGTCATGATGTATAATTTGTTTGATGCATTGCTGAATTCTGTTTGCTAGGATTTTATTAAATATTTTTGCATCAATATTCATTAGTGAAATTGGTCTATAATTTTCTTTTCTTGTTGGGTCTTTTCCTGGTTTGGGGATCAAGGTGATGTTTGCTTCATAGAATGTGTTGGGTAGTATTCCTTCTTTTTCTATATTTTGGAAAAG
>CAUYON010021500.1:0-72126 GCA_963573935.1 Arctocebus calabarensis | reverse complement strand
TTCTACTTTATTTTTTTATTATTATTTTTTGTTGTTGTTGTTTGTTTGTTTGTTTTTTTGAGACAGAGCCTCAAGCTGTCACCCTGGATAGAGTGCTGTGGCATTACAGCTCACAGCAACCTCCAATTCCTGGGCTCAAGCAAGTCTCCTGCCTCCGCCTCCCAAGTAGCTGGGACTACAGGCGCCCACCACAACGCCCGGCCATTTTTTGGTTGCAGCCGTCATTGTTTGGCAGGCCCAGGCTGGATTCAAACCCGCCAGCTCAGATGTACGTGGCTGGCACCTTAGCCCATTGAGCCACAGGCGCCAAGCCTATTTATTTATTTATTTTTTTGAGACAGAGCCTCAAGCTGTCACCCTGGGTAGAGTGCCATGGAATTACAGCTCACAGCAACCTCCAATTCCTGGGCTCAGGCGAGTCTCCTGCCTCTGCCTCCCAAGTAGCTGGGATTACAAGCACCCACCACAACGCCCGGCCATTTTTTGGTTGCAGCCGTCATTGTTGTTTGGCTGGTCTGGGCTGGATTCGAATACACCAGCTCAGGTGTACTTAGCTGGCGCTTTAGCCCATTGAGCCACAGGTGCTGAGCCTAAAATTATTATAATAGTAAACACTTTATAACAATTAATCAAATTAAAATTAATTTAATGAAAATTTATATAAGAATAAAAGGATTGCATTATTAAAACTGATATAAGAATAAACAGACTCTTTCCAGAAATGAAGAATAAAAAAAAAGAATAAATAGAACTTGAGCAAATGGATGAAAAATCTAGGCACAAATTTAACCCCTAAAGTTATAAAAATTTAGTATATGTAAATCTGGCATTTTGAAAACTCTGCTAGGACAACTAATTAACTGTATTTGGAAGAATATGATTAGATTCCCTAGATCAAATAAAAAAAATCAAAATGAATTCTAAAGGTATTACAGCAACCCAATGAAATTAAGAAGTAAAAGAAAATGCAGAGGATTATTTATTTGATCAGCGTAAAAGGAAAGGAGAAAACTATAAAAGCAAACATTGATAGATTTGATGTTGTGGGAAAGTTACATTTTCTAACATGAAAGTACCCTGAAGAAAATTATATAGCAAATGAAAAACTGGAGGGTAAGGCATTTTATAGCATATAATGAATATAGTTTATGCTAAATATGGACCTCTATTCAATAGATAAGAAAATAAATGCTAATAGAAAAATTGACACAAATTCACAAATAAAACGTGCGTGAGTCAATAAACATTATAAAAAGGTTAACCTAGCTGTAATAAAAAAGCAAATGAGAACATGAGATACCATTTTCCCTTTTCAAACTGATGACAGTGTTTTTTAAATTACTTGGTTTTTGTGAGAATAAAATATTCCCTCTTACTCATTGTCGGTAAATAAAGTGACAAGGTCTTTCCAGAGGGATACTTGCCAATCTGTATAAAAAGCCTTAAATATCTCACATATCCTTTAATTCTACTTTGAGAGAGTCTAAGGTCAGAGAAGTTTATAAGGTTGTGTGTATAATACATTGAATTACTAACCATCAGAGTGAGAAATTAGAAACA
This sequence comes from Arctocebus calabarensis, assembly GCA_963573935.1. NCBI lineage: Eukaryota > Metazoa > Chordata > Mammalia > Primates > Lorisidae > Arctocebus > Arctocebus calabarensis. Next base: position 70,566 of record CAUYON010021500.1, on the reverse strand, counting down.
ATTTAAATGTTCAGTAATAGGCAATTCATTACATCAACATTAAATAATTATATGGGAGACTATTATGCGGTATTTAAAATCCTATTCTAGAAGAAAAAAATGACAGAGCAAAGCTCGCAGTGAATTCAATAAAAATATGTATATTGTTTGTTCAATAAAATATGTGAAAGATTAGGTCTAAGTAGATGTAAAGGCTGGAGGAAATACACTCCATATTATCAATGGCTCTTTCTCGGAGGTCTGTAGTTTAATCCTCTTAATTGTTATTTTGCTTTGTCCCTAAGTTTTTTATAATGAAAATGCAATTGTGTTTATAATTAGAAAAAATGGAAAGTATGATAAACCAACAGGAAAATGCTGCGCCACTTGGTGGCGGTGTGGACACAGCCTGGGTGAAGCCCCAGCTCTGCTCGCAGGAGTTGGCCTGGACTAACGCAAGGCTGGGTGCTTTCACGTCTGGCTGCATAATGCTCCCAGAGCCTCCTTCTTTATAGCCAGCCGTGATGACCCCGCCCACCACTGTCCCCATGCTGGCTGAGCCCTGGGTACCTGTGTGGGAGCCCGAGAGGGAGCTGAGGAGCCGGGAGTGCTGGCTGTGGCCGTCGTGTACCTCTACCACGTCGTTGAGGGCCGTGTGGAAGAAGGCAAACTGGCCAAACACCACTGTGGAGGAGAAGCAGTGCAGAGAACTCAGTGTGGAAGGGGGGCCAGGCGTGCTGGGGGCAGGGCAGGGAGAGAGGGGGTCTGGGGCCACCCCGAGGGAGTTGCTGGTTCATGGGCTAATGGCTGGCTGAGGCTTTCTATTGGCTGATTAGCACATTGGCAGGACACCAGGGAACTGGGAAGGGGTAGCTGACAATATCGGGGACTACACCCACAGAATCTGCTGGTGGAGGTGGCTCTGAGCTAACCTAAGTCCTTTCCCAGGAATAAGCCCATGAGAGGACTTTTGGTAACTCCCTCCCCCCTACTCTCCATGTGACCTTAGGGCCCCACATTCTCTCTTTTTCTTCAAAGTCTAGCAGAACAGGGAGTCCCTGGACACAAGGTCTCCCACAACTGAGAGGAAGGAGGGTGGTGAGTAGCAGCCTCCTCTCGGGGAAGGAGCAACTGTGCCCAGAACAGGCAAAGCCCAGAAGAAGAGGGAAAATGACATTTATTACGTGCCTGCTTGGGCCAGGAACCATGCTTGCTGTGCACATCATCTTCTTTGACCATGACTCTTCCTGACAGTATCCGTATTTTGTAGACAAGAATCTGAGGCTCAGAGCTTAAGGCTACTCAGCTAGTTTGGGCCAGCGGGTAAAAAGCCAATGGGCCACAGCCTTCATGAGTCCTCAATCAGACAAGGTCTAAGGGCCAGGCCAATTGATGGGTATTCAAGCCACCAGCTGTACATTGTCAGGTCTCCTCAGCCCTCCTCCTCCGCCAATTCCCACTGCCTGGGCTGGGGTCACTCCTGGGCCACAGGTGGCACGGTTCCCATTCAGCTACCTGCACCTGTCTCGAAGTTGGCCTCCTGCACCTAGAGCAAGAGCCAGGGCAGACCCCGCTCCACTTTCCCTTCGAACCTTGAGCACATAGGAAGTAGGATGTATCATGTGTGTTATGCATATTGTATATGTACTGTGTTGCATGTGCTGTGTACATTCTGTGTATATTGTGTATGTGTGTTACATGTGCTATGTTGTGTGCTCACACTGATGGTGTGCATGTCGCATATGCTGTTTGTATATGTGGATGTGTTATGTGTGTTGTATGTGTATGTTGTGTGCTGTGTGTGTAGGTGTGTTGTATATTGTGTCTGCTACGTGTGTTGCCTATGTGCATGAGAATGGTGCACATGTTGTATATATGGTGTGTATGTTGTATGCTGTATATGCTGCGTGTGCACCGAGTATGTTGGGTGTGCATATGATATGCGTGTTGTATGTCTGTGCTCTCCCATGTGTGGTGAACAGAATAAGCAGGGCCCGCTGCTTTCACAGTGTGTACGTTCTAGTGGGAAATGACAGTCCCAAACAACCCCAAACAAACCCCAAACTCAATTAAATACTTAAGCAAATGGACAAGATAATTTTGGCTAGTGTGAAGTTCTGGGCATATGGGACAGAGAGGTGAGTGAGGCATGTTCCCTGACCTCTGCAAGGCTCGGAAGAGGTGCTTACTGAACTTCTGGTGAATGACTCAAGCATCAGGCTGTGGCCTGTGCTTGCCCATCCCATCTTTGGGAATAAGCAGCCAGGTCTCTGGAGGTACTAGATGATTAAGACATATGATGCCCTTTGCCATACCTCACACCAACTGTGTTTAGAAATAGAAATTGTTAGTCCTACTATGAAGAGGAAGAAGACCAGTCATCTGGTTGCCTTCCAGCATCTTGAATGCCTGTAGGGCTGGTAGGACTCTGGAATGTCCCCACTGCCAAACAGGTAATAAGCCTGGTTCTTTCTGCCTGCATCTCCTGGAATCTGGAGGGTTCTCTAGTTTTCTTAGGGCATGGGCCTGCTCCTCACTTTTTTCCTGCTTGTCCTACCTATACCCCCTGGACCAGGCTCTGGTTCTCAGATGGGACACCAGAATGATGGGGCTCCATCTCCCTCACGTGCACTTCCAAGCCCAGCTCCATCCCATTCCCTCTTTCCTACCCCTCCTTGACCCCCCACCCCTGGGTTCCCACCAGGCTTGGATCTGCAGCAGCTCCATTCGGACTTGGGCTATCCCCAAGGGCACCTTGCCTGCCCTCCTTCCTGACCAACTCCCTTTGGTTCTGGGGGGGCTCACTTGTGCCCCTTTCCCTTCCGTGCCTGTCAGAGCATCAGCACTCTGCTGTCCTGTTTGGGAGACGGTTCTGCTGCTCCCACAATGGGAGGGGATAACTGGGAAGGACCTGAGGAGTCGCCCATTTTGGGTTGAGGGTGAGGAGTCACAATACATATCAACACAGAAATCCCATACCATAGTCCTTAGGCACGGTGACAAAATACAAGCAGGTCTGTCCACTGGTGTAGTTCTGGGGGTAATTGGGGGACAAGACCACACCGTCTGAACCCACGTACTGTCCCCCACAGGGGGCTGAAAGAGAAACCAGATAGAGAGCCAGGTGACCTTGTGGGACTCTCACCAAGCGTCCATCCTCCATTTCTGCTTCTAGCTTGAGCTTCTGGCCGTGGTGGGGCTGCCCTGAAGTGGGTGGTCACTAGTGTAGAAGGTTAGTTCCGAGGACAGAGTCCTCTCCTGCCCAAGGACATGCATCCCTGGCCTGGCACACAGCCCCAAACTCACCCTGATGAGTGGACCCTCTTGGCCAGATATTGGCTGTCTAACTATGAAACATTAACATTGACGTTGGTCCCTGAAGGCACAGATTGGGGAGCACAGTAGGAGTTCCTTTGCTTACAAAAGACCTGCTGCCCCATGGCTGATGTCTGGACCCAGGTGGGTAGTGTTTGCATGAGTAGGGAGTTGAAGTGTCTTGAGAGCGGCCAGTCCATGTGACCCGGCCACCTTCAGTTCCCCTCCTTGGTCTCTAGTTTCCACAAGGAGTTGGCCTCAGAGCCTGCCTCTCCTACCTAGGCCCAGGGGGTCCCCTGGGCTCTTCAGCTTGGGTGGTTCTGCCCCTCTTGTCAGGACCCCTCTGTGGCTAGCCCAGACCTACTTGGCCTCAGGCTGCTCGGTGGGCCTTACTTAGACACGTCTGACTTCTCAGTGATTTCCCAGGAGCCTCCTTTAAACTTCCTTCTCCCTGGTGTGGCATGTCTGGGGGCCTCTGCTGAGGACATGAGCATCTATCAGAGTGGGGTTGGGGATGCTATGTGATCTGGGAGAGATGACATTTTGATGAGGACTGCACACTCGGTGTATTATCAGCCATCGTCTATAGCAAACCCCGGCTTGCCAGGCCCCACTTGGAAGAGCCACCCTAAGGACCACGGTCCCCATGTTCCCATAGAGGACAGCCCCTCCCACCTCTGGCTGCCCTCAGCGCCTCCAAACCCCATCCCTGGGCTCCCAGCACCTGTGCAGACCGGCCGGGGATTGTTCCACACGGGCTTCCCGTCGGGGCCCAGGACGCAGCTCAGGGTGGAGGAGCCCTCAACTTCGTAGCCGCCGTGGCAGTAGTAGGTGATGGAGGAGCCCAGCTTCAGGTCGGACCCCACTCGTGTGCCGTTCTTGATGGAACCAGGATCAAAACATGACTCCCGCGGGTTTTCTGGGTAAAGAAAAGCAAACACATGCACGCACACACAGAGGGCCATTAGTAGCCTGTCTCCCTAGGGCAGGGCCTGTGAGTAGAATCCGCTTCTGTTAGCTGCAGGGAGCACATCAGGCCTAGTCCCTCAGGTCTAGAAACTCCTCTAAACTGGGTTAGAAACCTAAGGCTGGAAAACATATTAGAGAGGGAGATTTCTCCTTCCCTGCCCACATTCTTGCCGTGGTCCACAGAAGAAGGGGTTCGAACCATACCTCCTGGCTCCATCCCAGGGGAAGCATGTGTTGCTTTGACTGGTGGGAGCTGATGGTCCCTGACACATCTCAGCCATAAGCAGGGTCACTGCCATAAACGTCAGTGTGTAGGTACAGCCCACCCCCTCGCCCCCCATCATGGCGGGCCTCCTGGGATTTTTCTCCTGCTGGGAAGCAGGGTGGACATTGCGACTCTGCTCTTCCTCTTCCTCTCCCTCCTGGCCCATCCACACGCCGGCTGGGGAGGTGGACCTGGTGCAGGCGCTTGTCAGTGCATAGATACCAATGCTTAAAGCCAGAGAGGACGTGGAAAACCCCACTTCCACTTCTGGGTTGGGTTATCTAACCTCTGGGACAAGTTGAAGTCTTCAATACCATTTCCGAGGGCTTTGCACTGGGCGTTGGTGCTTGCTGGTTTATTAAAACCTTAGGATTTGCCCATTTGGCTATTGATCCTTATGCATCTTCCCAGTCTGTCATACAGTGGATGTGCCTAACTGTCATCTACTCTGTCCCTCTGCATCAGGCAAGACCATACTTGACCTTGCCTGAGGACTGGGAGTAGTAGCTCCACAGCATCCTTCACCACCAACTGGAAATCTTGAGCAGCTCCTGGGAGCCGCCACTCACATCCATCCACTATTGCCTTTCCTCTGTCATCCTTCTAAGCTCATTGACAGTTTATGGGGCCTGTCCTCAGGGCTGGGCAGCGGCAGAGCACGGCCAAGTCCAGTCAGTACCAGGAAGACGCAGTTGAGAAACAGGTTTCCCTTGGAGTCCTGGAGACTATGCTTGGGGGTGGGGGAGGGGTCTAGAGATTGGGGCTCACAAGGAGGTGCTGACAGCACTTGCAGAAGGATCCAGACACTCAAAGAGCGGAGCTATGGAGAGAAGGCCTGAGAGAGGAGGGATCAGGGTTCACTCCCCAGAGAAGGATGGCTCGGGAGGAAAATTTTGCTGAGGGTGGTACTTATCGTCCATGTACCTTGAGGCTGCCACTCAGCTGCCAACCAGCCGGCCGACTGACGGGATGGGACTCTGAGAGTCTATGATGCCATCAGGTTGAGCTATTCCTGCATTTGAGGCTTCTGACCATCCTTATGACCATGGAGTAGTCTTGGACATATTACTGTATTTAAGCTCAAGTGGGACCCAGACAACGGTCCCCTCAGTCATTTCCTCATGTGCCCTGTGACGTGTTGCCTTGACTTCTTGGTCAAATCTGTCCTCTCTGTAAGCCTAGTGACTCTGGCCAGAATAAAACTGACATTTGGGTGACCCATATGTGAATTGCAGATATACAGGGACCGTAATAAACACAGGCAACTCTTCTGTTTTACTGAAGAAGAAACACTACACTCTGGCAGACAAGGCTAAAAAGTTTTTGTATAAATATCCAGAATATTATTATGTTTTAGATATGGACATATCTATTTGACTAGGAAACTTTTTTTGTTTTTTTTTTTTGCAGTTTTTGGCTGGGGCTGGGTTTGAACCTGCCACCTCTGGCACATGGGGCCAGCGCCCTACTCCTTTGAGCCACAGGCGCCGCCCGGAAACATTTTTTTATGTATTAAAGTATGTCCAACTTTATGGGTGTGCAGGGAAACGTTGCCATGTCTTATCTTTCATCTGTCCCTTTTTATAAATTGAAAAGTGAGTCAAATTTTATTTGAAGTTCAGAAAAAATAAGTAACTTGGAACAGTAAGTTGACACAGGTCATAAGAGGCTGGCAATATCCATTTCTCCTCTTCATCGTTCCACAGTGGAACCAAGATTTTACCCAGAGCTTCAAGGTATTAGCTACATTCTAGATTTCCCAGCCTCATGGGCAGTTAGGTCTGGCCAAAGAGATGCAGACACAATTCAGATTGTGTCTGCTGAAAACAATCCGACAGCATACTGTGTCACTCAGAGAAAAGGCCAAAATCCTTTCAGGCCTCCAAAGCCCTGTGCATGCGGTCCCCAGGGGTTCCCTCTATGACCTCTGCTCTTGTCATCCCTTTGTGAACTCTTTCAGGACTGAGATCAGCGTCTCTCCCTCAGTGATACTCTGAAAGCAGCTCTAAAGTTGCAATATTCCTCTACCCAGTGCTCTCTGCTGCCATTCTCTGCTCTCTCTCCACTGTGATTAACACACTCTCATCTATTATATATTTACCTTGTATTTTTGGGTCTTTCTCTATTAGAATGTAGGTTTCTAGAAGGACAGTTTTTCAGTTTTGTTCACTGCTGTATTCCAGTGCCTGGCACAAGGGATGTACTTAATATCTTTCATGGATTTTAATGTGGAACGTCCAGCAAGGCCGCTTAAGGGAAGTTGACTCAGCTTTTCTTCCTTCCTCCTCCCTCCGTCTAGAACTCAGACCCGATGGCTGCAGCCTCAGTCACCATGTTGCATCTGAGATCTCCTTGATCTGGAATTACGGACTAGCACAGGAGGGCAGGATGGAAGGAGCCGAGGTGGAGCCTCCCATCAACCCTACGTCATGACCTCCAGATTTCCTTTGTAAGAAGGATATCAACTTTTCCGTTGTTTAGGCAGCTGTGTTTCTGAACCCCCACTGGGTCTGACTGCCCCAGAACTTTACAGATTCCAGAACGTCCTTTCTTCCCTACTTTGTGCAGCCAACTGCTTCACACTTCTGAGAAGGTTTTCTGAACTTTGACTTTTTCAGGCAGAATTCTATACCCCTAGCTTCCAGATATAGCATGTATCACATTATATTAGTAGGTTGGATAAGGTATTTCTTGCCAGTGGGTTCCAAATTCTTGAAGGACGAGGAGGAACACCTGGTGTTCTCATAATCCTGGCAACTAGCGCAGAACTTGGCACCAGGACTGGCCGTATTTGGCACAAAATAGAGACTTAATATATGGCGACCGAATCATCTGGCTGAATGCACTGGGGCTTGGGAAATCAACATCAATGATTCCATCTCCAGACTGTTCTATATTTACTCACATGTCAGAGGAAGATGAGCTCATCATTCCAAGCATTATCACATTAATAATAACGAAAAGGATAATGATAATGATGATAGCCCCTTGTATAGGAGTATCACTTCAGAATTTGCAAAGCATTTTCCAATCTGTTACCTCATTTGCATCTCACGATACCCTCAGCAGGGCCAGGTTTGCTCGTGTTCAGCTTATAGATGAGGAATGTGGCAATGAAAGAGAACGATGAGTTTTCCAAGCCATTCAGCTATTTAGAGGTATAATTAAGACCAAAATCAGATCTTCAGTCTGCCAGACCAGAGCTCATTCATAATGACTAAAACATCATGATGATGATAATAAATAAAAGTTCTCCAAAATGGGAACATTAAAAAATCCAACTTCTCTGTGATGGTCCTGATAGATGAGGCTAACTTCCAAACTTAGTTAATAGCAAAAAAACTGAAAACAACCCAAACATTCACTCAGTAAGGATGTGGTTAAAAGGCCGGACTAGAGCCATTCACTGAAATTCAAGCAGCTTTTTAAAAGAATAGCACAATCTTTGAACACGGATATGGGAAGAAGCCCAAGATTTATTGTTGAGGAAAAGCATAAAGACAAAAGAATAGATTACATGGATTAGTACACATGGTGTAATCTCTTTCATACAGAACACGGGTCAGCAAACTACAGCCCACAGGTCACTGGCTGCTTGGTTTTGTAAATAAAGTTTTATTGGAACACAGCCATTTGTTTACACGTTGTCTATGGCTGCTTTTTCTTTACAATGGCAGAGCTGAATATGGCAACAGAGATCATCTGGGCTAAAAATATTTCCTCCCTGGTTAGAAAACATTTGTCAACCCCAGTGTAGAATTTACATTGCTTTATATGTATAGAAAATACCTGAAATGAGATAACAAGTTATTAATAATGGTGCTTCAGGAGATGGTGGTGTTGGGGGATGCTATGTTCTTAAGGGTCTATCTTCTCTGCATTTATCGTCTGTGACTTTTCCCAACAAACATGTGTTACTTTAAAAATAGGCAAAAATGCAGATATTTTGATTTTGATTTTATAAAGGATGACCCATAGTGGCAGCAGGTGGTGGGAATGAGAGTGGTAGCAGGTGTGGAAATCTGGCCGTAGCTCCCAAGCCCACAGTGTTACTTGCAAGGGTTTGAACGTGAAAAATAGATATTTTTTTAATACCTTCCAATAAAAATTGATCCGTGTTGGCCTTTCCTGAGTTATTTCAGGTTCTCTAACACATGCTTGGAACTCTTCCCTCTGAAACACCCTCTGTGTCCCCTCCCCCACTCTTGTACAGAGAGGGTTTCTATTTAACCTTTAGGGTGCTGTCTAAATGGCCTCAGCTCAGATAAGCCTTTGTCAACCACCATTCTGAAGTGGGGGCCCTGTTTTTCTTCCTCAGAGTAACCTGTTCTTTTTTCCTCTCAACTTCTTAAGCTTTTTATTTCTTGCTTATCTACTTACTCATTGTCTGTTTCCCTTACTCATCTTTAAGATAAGAGTAGAGATCATGACCATTTGCTCATGGCTGTATTCGCAATATCCAACCCAGGGCATGGCAGGGAGTCAGACTTCACTAAGCCTATGCTGAGTGAATGGTCTTGCACACGTGCATGCACGGTGGTCCCTGCCAGTGGGGAGGCCACTACACAGCGGAGAATAAAGGTCTCCCCACCCCACCCATTTTTTGCTGATCTCTCTGGTCTGCCAAAAGACAATGAACATCCTTACACTCACTTTTGGCAATTGTATCCAAATATAGGATCCTCCCTCTTCCCTTTGCTTCCTTTTAGCAAAAGTTAGACCTATCCAGAGGAATTATTCAGAAGAGAAGTATCTCTGAGCAATGGTCTAATAGAAATCCACAGATGGAGAGAAGAGAGCACTTTTACATTGTTGGTGGGACTGCAAACTAATACAGCCTCTTTGGAATGAACTATGGCAGAATCCTCAAAGAAATCAAAATGGACCTTCCATTTGATCCCGCAATCCCATCACTAGGCATCTACCCAGAAAAAAAATCATTCTGTCATAAGGACTTTTGCACTAGATTGTTTATCACAGCTCAGTTTTCAATCAGCAAAGTGTGGAAACAACTTAAGCGCCCAGGAACCCCAGAAAGGATTGATAAACTGTGCTATATATACACCATGGAGTATTCAGCCATAAAAATGATAGAGACTTTACATCTTTTGTTATTAACCTGGATAGAGCTGAAACATTGAGTAAAACATTGCAAGACTGGAAACGCAACTATCCAATGTACTCGGTACTAATATGAAGCCAGTAGATGATCTAATACATGCCCACATGAGAGAAAAACTCAGTTCAATTCAAGATGGAGGGAGAGGGAAGGAGTGAGGGGGAGAGAGGAGGTTGGAGGGAGAGGGGTGTGTTCCTATTTAATGGGCATAATGTAAGGGTATATGGCACATCTCCAGCTGCAGGACACAGCTACAATAGGGACTCCACCCAACAAACACAAACATCATAACCTAATTGTTGGTCACCTCATACTAATCTGAAATTATAAAAAAAGGAAAAGAAAGAAGAAATAGAAATTCACAGATGGCATGATTGCATCACCTCCTGGAAGGCCTGACCAGGGATCACTAAGACCCCACAACCACCTCCAGAGGCAACTGAACAGAGACACCTGAAAACACACCCCTCTCTGCCTTAGAGGGAATTTGCTTTGCCTCCAGCATCTCATCTGCAGGAGAAAGGGCTGTGGGTCTGCTTGTCACCGGGATGTGAACCCAACGGAGCCAGAGACTTTGGTTCCCTGCTCTGTTCTCCACCCCATAACAATGCCTGGCACATGGTAGGTGCTCAATTAATATTAACTGAATGAACAAATGAATAAAAATGATTGATTTGCCCTTGCCCCAGTGCAAAAGCCTAATCCCAGGGGGGTGGTGTCTGTGGCTCAAAGGAGTAGGACGCTTGCCCTGTATACTGGAGGTGGTGGGTTCAAACCTGACCCTGGCCAAAAACTAAAAAAAAAAAAAAAAAAAAAGGTATCAAAAGCTTAATCCCAGGAGGCTCCTCAGTGGATGCATGAATTAAACCAGACCCTCTGATGATCCCTTTGGGATCTGGAATTGGAATATAAACTGGGACATGATTCAAAATCAAGAGTAAGGCAGCCACATCTATCCCAGGAGAAGAGAGAAGCCAGGAACACTGATCTGCAGAGATGGGAGAATGCAGCAAATATAAAGAAAGATTGGAGGAGGCAGAGGAGTGGTCCTGGAGAGGGCTGATAGCCTCACTCTAACCTCACTCTCCCATCTTGATTTTAGGCCCTTGGGACCTTATGCTTCCTGGGCTCTTGTATTTAAAAAATACTTTGCCAGTTTGTGTGAGATAAGTTTCCTTATCTGTGTGTTAAGACGCAGAGCCCTTTTTAGCTTAAATTAGTTTGCTTGTTAGTTGTTTTTCTACAATAACATCTCCTTTTTGTCTTGGATTGTTTTGAGTGGATTTCTGCTTCTTATATTCTTATAATAAATTATGTCTTTCTTTTCTTTACTTTCTCCTTTTTTTTTTTTCCTTAAAAGTTTGAGTAGGTTTTTGGTTGGAAATTAAATATTCCCTAAGATTTAATCAAACTGTTGTTGGCGGGATGTGAAGAAAGGCTCTCGGTCTCCCTGCCTTGGATCAGAGGAAGGTTTGACCCTGGAGAGTGGTTTTCATGGTGCTAAGCCCAATGGAGTCCAGCAACACCTCTCTGAATGGGGCTTTCAGAAGCAGGACCCCTGAAGCCACATCTCCCAGGAGACCCAGACCCTCTGCCTGTAGCAGAAGCCCGATTCTCTCTAAAAGACATAGACTTGGATGACTTCTGGATGCTAATTCTTCTCTTCCTAATGATCTGGCCCTGCCTCAACTCCATCTATGATATTCTGTGGACTCGCAGAGTGCAGAACGTCTAAATTCTTTGCTATGGACACCCCCCCCCCAAGTTTCCATGTTATAAATAACCCTCACACACACAAAACATTGTGCTGACACTTCATGTCTCCAAGAAACAAAAAAGAAATTTACTGTGATCCACTGGATTAGTCCCATGAGGAGGGGTCCGTATCCTTCTTCTCAACAACGGCAAAGCCAATGAAATACCACACAGGGAACAGGCAGTGGGGTGGAACGGGGGTGGATCAAAGTGCATGACAAGTAGCTACCGGTAGCGAGCACTCTGCTGGGAGTGTGCCTACTCACTAACCCTCGCAAGGGCTCTTCCATCTCATGTCACTACCCCCTTTACTGATGAGGAAGCAGAGAAGTTAGGAAACTTGTTTCAGATCACACAGTTAATAAGTGATGTAGCTCACCCTATAAAGGAAGCTATTGAGCAGGGGAGAGTATCATCCAGACCATGGAATCTGATAGCAAAGTAGACCTCTTCCAGCCATCCAAGGATCCCAAGACAGGGGACCACAGGGTAAGGAAGGGTCCCTGGGTTCCACCAAATGGACTACCAGACCACAAGCCAGGGGAGCTGTCAGGGGGTGACTAATATTAGGAGGTATGAAGTCTGGGAAGGCAGGCAGCTTGAGGTTCTCAGCAGGAACCCCCACGCCCCCAAACACCCACATTTATCTTTATCTTGATACATGGACTACAGAGCCTAATGAAGCATTTTGGGGGGGGGACAGTAGGCTGCACCTTCCCCTCGCCTCTCCCTAGTAACTGGCTTTTCTTCCACCGCTTGGCTGATTCTGATGGCTGCTGGGACAGCATGATTCCCTGGGCTGTTTTGGATCTGAGGACCCATCTAGATGCCACCTTTCAGATAGCTGAAATGGAAAGAGCTTCATGGGAAGGAGGACTTGGAGGTGTGGCTTCCAGCCCATGAATTTTCCTGGAGAAAACCCAGGGTGGGGGTGCAGAGCCAGGCTGCCATGAACAAGTTGGAAGAGTAAGTTGATGGAGTTTCTAATCAGTAGCTTACTATATCCTGGGAAAAAGAAATGAAATCATCTTATAAGAATGAGCTCTCAGTGGTGACCTTTGGAATGAAATTTTAGGATCTCCACTAAGGAGAACTAACTCAGTTGTAACAAGTCAGGGGCAGCTCTGATGGTGGCTAAAGGGGTTAAGGACATGACTTGGAAAGGCTCAAAGCATCATGTTTGCCCAGCTGTCCTCAGCTGCCTGGGTGTGGGTTTGACAAAGGATGCAGGTTTGTAAAGTTTATGCAATAGAAGGACCAGGGGGCAGGAAAATTGAGGGTACTGATGGGAATATGGATAAAGAGATGAATAATAACAAGATGATGATGATGATACGGCAGTGGGAATGTTGGTGGGTGGACCAGTGGAAAATCCCAGGCTGGGTCTAAGTCATGCCTTCTGTCAGAAAACCAAATGTCTGACTATTTGATCTGATATCAGCATGTGGGGAAGGGTCTGGATACAAAAAGTTTGCCAAATGGCAGGGACCTGGAGGAAGAGAGGATGGCAAACTATCCTTTCCCTAGGCCGGCCCTGTGGGGCTAGAAGGCTACAAGCAAAACATTCTCTATTTTGTGCACTAACCTTCTAGAACTACATCTGACAAAAAGCAGAGAGCTGAGAGCTATGGGGAGGTCGGTGAACTGATGCATGTGACGTACACAGGATAGGGCTGGGCTGGTCAAAACTAAGTTAGCGGCGGTTAGGAGGGGCATTATTTGTGAGCTCATGGGAGATCTTCCCTGGGGTTCAGAAATATTTAATTAAGGGACACTTTAAAAGGTGGCCAAGGTCCTACATTATGCAAGTGGAATAGGAGCCAGAGAATTTTTAATTTTAACTGGTAATGGGATCCCATTTGTAGCCACAGGCGGATGAGGTCTGGGTGAACTTGGGTTATTGTAACAAAAACAAAATTGATCATCTCTAGATTATCTGTAGAGTGTTATAGATACTGGGCATTACACATACATACATACACAGATCATATAAAATATGCACGTAGAAAATATCTTTTAATCTTAACCTTCTGCAACGTAATTATTATTACTACCATTTTGTAGATGATGTTCCAAGAGAGAATAACTTGCTGAGCTCACAAATCAAGTAAGAAATGGAGACAAGATATGGATAATGGGATTTGGGATAATTAGGGAAGAATAAAAGATCAAAAATAGTCTAACAGAGTAGAAGAAAGTGGAGTGCTCGCGAGCCTGAGCTACTCTTACTTCTTCTAACAACATTTAAACCTGACAGAAGGTGTGAGGTGTGTCAGGCCCCACGGACTTCGATGCCTGGACTCATCGATTTTTATAATATGGGATGTCCCCAAAGTCATCATAAGTAGGGAAAATGGGGAATTGTAGTTATATGTACCTTTAGTTACAAATATCCATTATAAACTTAAAAAATATTTACAAGATATTCTCTATGTATTGGCCACCTCTTTGTCAAATTTTATTATCTATCTATATATATATTTTGCAGTTTTTGGCCAGGGCTGGGTTTGAATCCACCACCTCTGGCATATGGGGCTGGCGCCCTGCTCCTTTGAGCCACAGGTGCTGCCCTATAGTGAATATTTTGTATGTAAAGGTAACTTTAGCTACAATTTCTCATTTTCCCTATGTATGACAACTTTGGGGACATCTTCTATTTCTGAGGCAGGTATTTTCCTGCCATCATTTAATAGATGAAGAAATGGAGGCTTTGAGAGGTTACATAAATACATAAACTATCAGTAGTCTGACAGTCTATGTTTTTGACCAGACAAGTGAATTTTTACTGGAACACAACCACACCAATTCCACTATGTTTTGTCCATGTCTGCGTTAGTCCTACAATGGCAGAGCCGAGTAGTCGTTGCGATAGGCAAACCTGCAGTATTTACTGCCTTAAAGAGAAAAGTTGTTGACTCCTGCATTTGACCCCTATGCTATGAACTTGCCTTAATTAATTCAAAGGTGCAATGGATAAGACATCTGGAAGGATATGCAAATGTGGTCAAGAAGTGTCAGAAAGTGATACGTTTATAACAAGGTGCCAGAGTATGGGCAAGGAGTGTTCTGGGGACAGAAGTCCCAGCATTGTGACCCTAGGATTGGATGGGCTGTCCAGGTGGGTGTTGAAGTCCACCAGGATGGGGGAGGCTTTCAGGAAGGTTGAGCCTGAAATCTCAGAACCTTACTCGATGAAGGGGAGTGACCAGGAAGCTACTAGCTGATAGGTGTGGAGTGAAGTTAGGAGACTGAAGCAGAGCTAAGAATGACCCTCATAAAAAAGGGGGAGAAGAGGAGTAATGATTTGGGAATAAGAATGAGGTGCAAGAAGAAAGCTGGCCCCCTTCTCTCCCAGCCCTGGGGAATGTGAGGGAAGGGCTAGGCCACCTAAGGGACCGCAGGGAAGGCAGGTTCTCTGCAGGTGACAGCAGTGCCAGGGTTGGCGCGAGCACTCCGTGGTCCCACCCCGTGCTGTCCTCACTGCACCACACTCTCCCCCTGCCGGGTCTGGCCGGCCCTGCCCTCGGTAACCTCTGCCATAGGACCCTTACCTGAGTAGTCGATGACGAAGCCAGCATTGCTCACACTCGCGTCGCTGCGGAAGGCGAGGAAGAGGCTGTTGCTACTGCTCTCAATGCGGCCTGGAAGCTGGGAGCCATAGAAGCTTCCTATGAGAGGGCTGAGAGAGTCCCGTCCATCGTAGATATGCAGGAAGTCATAGCCAGGCTCCAAGTTAAAGCTGGGGAACAAAAACATCCCGCCCCCACCCCACTGAGGTCAAATAAAGGCTCATACTGGGGCCTTAGGCTTACCCAAAGGATGGGGCCTTCCTGAAAGCAAGCCTGCCACTCCACTGGTACCTGACCCTGAGGACTGGCTGGTGGTAGGGTGAGGATAAAGCCCTGGTGACCTCTCCTTCAGGTAAGAAGGGGGACAAGGTGGGCTCGGGAGCAGATGAGGCAGAGTCCACAGTCAGCATCCAAAATGCTGGAGCTGAAAACATCGTGTCCCCTTATCCAGAAGGGAAAATGAATCAGCAACTCCAGACACCAAGCAGCCAGTCTACATAGGCCCAGAAGGCAGGTGTCACACCTGAAGCTAAGGGTTTTAAACCGTGCCACTCTGGACCTCCTTTTCTAACAGGAGCCATCAGGGAGCCATTCCCAAGCAGGAAGGGGCCTATTAGCACGAAGGGCCCTAGCTTTCCACCTGTACCCAGAGCCACTTCCCAGCTCTCCCTAGACTAGAGATTTTCATTCCATACTCCGTAGCACACTGGTGCACTGTGAGAGGTGTGCCACAAACATTGTTAAAGATCATTAATTAAATTATTTTCAAAAGAATTTGAAAGCACAGCAAGTGCATTCCTTTTTTTTTTTTTTTGGATCAACATTAATTTAAGCGTGCTGTGGAAGTTTACCCATAGGTTCAAGGGTGCCATGAGATAAAAAAGGTTGAAGAACACTGCCTTAAGGTCTGCTCCCCTGGTGCCCCCAGTGCCCACAGCTGTGCCTCTCTTTTAATTATCTTGGCCCTGGTGTAAAGAAAAATTCATTTGAAAAGCTGTCTTAGATTGGCAAATTGAATAGTAGAGTCCAGGACTGTAATTTATTCCAATGGAACAGCTGTAGTGAAAAATGAAGGAGAATGCCAAGTATTGGCAAGAACATGGAGCTCCCAGAGCTCCCGGGCCCTGGGGTGAGTGTGAATTGGTTCAACCACTTTGGAAGCCTGTTGCCTTGTTATCCACTGAATCTGGAGGCACACCTGCCTGGTAGTACAGTGATTCCACTCGAAGGACACTGATCAAGGGTGCCAAGATGACCATGGTGGAAAAGTGAAGGAGTGTGCATAGATTTGGGGTGCAAGTTCATTCAGACCCAGCCATGACAGGGGTACGCAATAAGTCCTCAACGTCATCCACAGACCCCTGGAAACACTAACTTTAGGGGAATGAAGTATTTATATAACAAAACCATTTTTTTCCTCTCTCATCAACTTTGCAACAAAATGACGTTGAGTAAAAACAATATTATTTGAAGACCTGCCGTATGTGGTTTCACTTCGAGTCGCGGTTTCTGAGAACCTGCCAGCAATGCTGACTGAGGACTTACTGTACGTCATCCAGCTGGGCTGAGAATGAAACGGCCGGTCTACTCTTTAGCTAAGACGTGTGGCACAGAGAGGAGGCCACGCGTCTCTATGACAAAAGGAGTAAGGCAGGTAGACACAGGGAGGGGGCGGGGGAGAAGCGCAGAGCCAGAGGAAGGGGCTTCCTTCCTACCTGGCCCTTTCTCGTGCTGGTGTCAGCTGTGTGGTTACCAGTCCACTGCCAGGTGACACTGTTCTTGCCCCTGAACTTAGCTTCTATCCATCTGCTTTTTCAAAAGTCACCAAGGAAGGTTTTGGAGTGAGTCAGTCAGTCTTGGTTATGAATGATGGCACTGCCACTTCTTAAACAACTGCCTTCTGTCTGTCCCTCTCTTCCTAGGATCATCAAGTTTTATTTGGGAACCCTGAATATGCCAGCTACTGTGCAAGGTGCCAAGGACACGGAGACACGACAGACACCACCCCTGCCTTTGGGAAGTTCATGGTGCTGCAGGAAGTGAGAAGTGGGATTGAAGCAGAGCTGAAATAGCCCTCATAGGAAAGGGGAAGAAGAGGAGTAATGGTTTGGAAATAGAAATGGGGTGCAAGAAGAAAGCTGCACTCTTCACCAGCCCTGGGGTTGAGGGACTAAGAAGTGTCAACAACAGAGTGAAGTATAAAGATTGGCCCGTATTGGGGGTGGTGGGTCCTGCCTGTAATTCTGGCACTTTGGAAAGCCAAGAGTAGGTGGATTGCTTGAGCTCAGGAGTTCAAGATCAGCCTGAGCAAGAGTGAGACCCTGTCTCTACTAAAAATAGAGATACTAGTGGGAGTTGTGGTGGGTGCCTGTAGTCCCAGCTCCTTGGGAGGCTAAGGCAAGAAGGATGTCTTGAGCCCAGGAGTTTGAGGTTGCTGTCACATCACTCCACACAGGGCTACAGAGTGAAAGTCTTGTCTCAAAAGAAAACAAAAAAGAAAAGAAAAGAAAAAGAAGAAAAGAAAAAAGCCTGCCCCAAGCAAGGTTCTTTGGGGGAGCAGAAAGTAAGGTTTTCACCAAGGAAGTTGGGCTTGAGCTGAGTCTTGGGAGATGCAAAGACCTCGGAGGTTGGACAGGAGGGCAAAGGAAGTTGCTCTCAAGGAAGAAGCAGGGACAAAAGTCACAAGGGCATAAGGAGTTTGCGAGGCCCTGCAACCACAAGTTCAGGCTGGCTGGAGCTTAGAGCTTAGGATGTAATCAGGGATTGACCACAGAGGCGGGCAGGGATCGGGCTATTTGGAATGAAACTCCGAAGTTCCAGCCTTTATAAGCAAGAGAGGATCATTGCAGGATTTTAAAAATAAAGAAACTATTTGTTTGTTTCTTTGTTTTTAAAGTGCAGTATGATTTATACACCGTGAAATGTGTATCAGTTTTGACACGTGTGTATCAGGACTCAGAACTGTCCCACCACCTCAGGAAGTCCCTGGTGTTCCTCCAGCCCAGCTTCCCCACCCCAGATCTCAGCGCTGATCAGAATTCTTCACCATAGATTCGTTTTGCCGATCCTACAATTTTATGCGAGCTGAGTCACACACTGTGCTTTTCTGCGTCTCTCCTCTCACTCAGCATAATATTTTGGGGATTCGTCCCGTTGTTGCATGTATCAGTGGTTCATTCTTTCTTATTGCTGAGCACTATCATTATGGGATGTTAAAAAAGAAACTGGGGTGGTTATTTCAGCGTTTTTGAGTGACAGGCTCACTCTGACAGCTAGCTGAAGGAGCCGTCTGCCCAGAGGCAAGATAGGGCAGAGGAACCAGTGAGGAGACGAGGGTGGTCATCTAGGTGGGCAACCATAAGGGCTCAAAGCAGGATGGCAGCTGGGAGGATGGAGAAGCCGTGAGAGTGGGCCCAGTGCCAGCCCGAGGCCCAGAACAGAGCTTCTCTGGGGGAGAAGGAAGATGCTGGGGCTCAGACCCCCTCATTCAAGGTGCTTGCAGGCCCAGACAGAAGCCCAGAGCTGGCCAGGAGTCCTGCCACTCCAAAGACAGGGCAGATGGCAGAGGGGGATTCTCCCCTGACCAGGGGACAGAGCAGCCATGGGGGTGACTGAGCTTGTCCGGGAAGGAGCTGTGGGTGGGAGGCCCTGAAGAAGCATGGCAAAGGGAGTGGGGTGAGAACAGGGTCCCACGAAGTCACAGTAGAGCGTGGAAAACCCGGGAGAGAGACTTCCCAGACCCTGGGGAGAGCAGCGTGTGCATGGAGGGTGACCCAGAGGCAGAGTGGGATGACACGCAGCCAGTTCTGTTCGGTTTGGAGCCAGGCGTTCGTGGGTGGCTTTTATCAGAGGAGTTTCTAGTGGAACCGCGGAGCAGAAACCAGATTCCAGGGGCTTGAGAGGGAACAGGAGGCGAGGAAGTAGGGAAAGGCAGAGGTGGTTCTTTTGCTCGCCTGTAAGTGGAATGAAAGAGCCCAAGAGCCAGACAGGGGACCGGGCCGGGGTGCGGGTGGGGGTGAGCAGAGCGCGGGAGCAGAGGGCCACGCGCCGGGCAGGACGCGGGCAGCACTCTTTGCCTTTCTGAATCTCGGCATCTTCAGAGACAAGACAGAAATACCGGCAGCTACTTCATAAAATATTGTGAGGATTAAATAAGACGATACGTGTGGAACCACCTAGAACAGTGTTGGGCACGTACCCCCCCTTCCATGGAACTGAGGCCTCTGCTCACAGCCTGTCGTACTCACCGAGAAACCCGGGCCGACCCCACTAGCTGCTCTGAACCCTTTGTCTCCCACCCAGGGGAAAGGTACATACATGTCAAATACCAAGGCGATGACGTAGTCCGGTGAGACGGTCACTTTCCAGTCACACTCCTTGCCTGGTGGGTAAGGCTCTGGGTAATTTGGTGACAGGATGACTCCTGATGGTCCTGTGAGGTCTCCCCCGCAGGGCGCTGAGGAGAGAGACAGAGAGGGGCAAGGCTGACCCTTTCACCTGCATGGTCTCACTATGTCACCTCAGTAGAGTGCCGTGGTGTCACAGCTCACAGCAACCTCCAACTCTTGGGCTTAAGTGATACTCGTGCCTCAGCCTCCCAGGTAGCGGGGACTACAGGCATCTGCCACAATGCCCGGCCATTTTTTGGTTCAGTTGTTTAGCTGGCCAGAGCTGGGTTCGAACCCTCCAGCCTCGGTGTATATGGCTGGCACTGTAACCACTGTGCTACGGGCGCCGAGCCCCTGCTCACATTCTGATGGGCATTGGTAAGGCCTGGTAGAGGGGATGAGTCCAACAGGCTCAAGGGGCTGAGGGGAGGGGAACAGAATGATGGAGTTTTACTTTGGGGTGCTGGGCATGTTTGTGGGATAGCTGTGGTGGTCTCCCAACATTCTGAATGTCCCAAGTGCCATTTAATTGTTCATTTAAAAATGGGTAATTTTATGTTTCGTGTCAATAAATTATTATTATTATTATTATTTGAAAACCCTGATTCTGTCACTTCCTGGCTGGGTAATCTTTGGGAATTTACCTAACCTCTCTGGACCTTAGTATCCTTCCTCTATTCTAAAAAGAGACCTATCCTCTTTGTGGGATGTCTGATAAAGCGTTTGGTATACCCAATATGCAGAGCTATCAGTGTCTTCAGACATAGGAAATACACAGTCTGCTTTCACGTCCTCTCCTCCAGTTTCCAGGTGAGCTTTGTGGGGATTTATGGCAAGTTCCAGCGCACTCCTTGTTGGGAGGAGCAGAAAACATGGTCATGTTCACCTGCCAGGTGCAGCCGGTCTCCAGCCCTGCCAGTGCTCTTGGCACCTGCTTAGGCTGCAGATGCCGTCCAACTTTCCAAAAGGCCTTGTCCAAGAGTGCGGTGTACTTCGGTTGTGTGGAGGTGTGACAAATCCCCAATTAGTCCACAGCGGTCGCCTATCCTGAGTTGAAAGGTCTTTCAAGCAGGTGGGGAGGCAGGGGGTGGCCAGGTGATACAGCAGCCCACTCAGCCGGGGACCTTCTGGGCGGCTCCCCACATCCTAAGTTAGGTCTCTCCCTAAAAGGCTGAGGCTGTTGCACTGTGGCATGAGGATTGGACAGAGTAGAAGCTGGGCAGTGCACGGGCTCATTGCCAGGAAGAGAGGGCTTAGAAAACTATGAATATGACTTGATCTCAAAACCACAGGGCACCATTAGGGCTTGGGAGTGGAGTTGGCAAACAGTGAGCCCACAGCAGGCACAGAGAGCCATTAAAGGGGTGGCCGGAAAATCCAGGTTGAGGACCGGATCCAGGATGGGGGTGGCAGCCAGGGCGCATATCCAAGCACAGAAGTTAAGAGCAGCAGTCACTTGGTTGTCGTAGAGCTGAGCTTTATTGCCTCACACTGTGGCTTTTACTCAGGGTGAGGCTTAAAGGGCTGGGTCAGTCCCTAACAGAGTCTTGAAAAAAATGACAGGTGCTCAGGTCAGGCCATAAAAGTTGGACACGATCGAACATGAAACCTGAGTAGTCATGAGCAGTGTGTTTTTCTCCATGGGAAAATATATCTCCAGTACCAACCTGAGTACCAGAGAAATTCAGGTACGTGTAAGATGTGACAAATGACATTTTACACACATCATTTCATTTACGTCTCATTACTAACTCAGTGGACTCGGATTCTTCTTCCTGATTTGTAAAGGACAAAACTGAGGCTCAGAGAGGTTGTGGAACGTGCCCAGTCTCTCTGAGTTTCAAACCCGCAGCAGTCTGCTCCGAGTCTGACCCTTTCCTCTTCCCTGCTCCCTGTCAGTGGTAGTCGGAGGAGTGTTCTCCCTGCAGGGCCGCAGGGGAGAGGCCCCAGCTCCAAGAGCTTCCATGAGCGAGGACGGCTCCTTGTGTCAGGTCTGCCTGTATCCCACTCGCCCTTCCTCCCCTGAACCCCCTTGAGAGCAGAAGGCCAGATAAATGGGACTGCCCAGAGGCCTGTACCACCAGGGTAGAATCTTGTACTGAGCAAAACAAGACTCCATTGTCCAACCCAGAGAGTGGCCCTGCCCAGGCCGGCCTAGAAACAGAGTCCAGTGCAGCCACTGGGAGCAGAAAGCCTGTGTCATGGCATTTCTCCCCTCCTGGGGGAATCCTCCCTGGGGGAACAATGTGGCCTCTGCCCTGGGCAAGGATCACCAGCATGACCTTCCCTTTGCCAGCTCAGGGGCTTCTGAGCAAGTCCGCCACAGAGAGGGGAGTCTGTGTGTTTTTCTACTGCTCCTGTCACTCTCCTGCCAACCCCCTGAATGCTCTCAGTTTGTTGGGGTTCCGGGCCTTTGCCTCTCCCAAACGCTCCCTGGTACCAGGCTTCTGCTTCCAACTCAGAAGCCCGGCATGAGCTGTACTGTGCCCCAAGGCCCTGAATGGACTCCTGGGCTGCTTCACCAACAGGAGGGCTCCCACCCCTCAGGGCTGCTCAAGGGGTCCAGCTGAACCTATTAAACCTTGGCTGTCCCAGTGGGAGTGGACACACCCCGCTGACCCTTCCAGATGGCCATAAAGTGTGCTGAGGGGAACAGTTGTGAAAAGGGCATTGATTTGGAAGTCACACGTCCTGGGTTCAAATTCTGACAAGCCACCCACTGGCTGTGTGAGGTTGGGGAAGCCACCCACCCTTCTGAGAATCCATTTCCTAATCTGTAAAATACAGCAAAAGAATAGTGGTGCTAATGGCTTCTAACAGTGCTTACTGTGAGCCAGGCACGGTTCAAGTGCTTTGCAATATTTCCTTTCTAATCCTCAAAGCAACTCTACAAGGGGTTAGTACTATTCTCTCTTTTACGAGGGAAAAAATGAAGGCCCAGAGAGGTTAAGCACTTTGTCTCAGACCACACAGACGCTGTGCTGAAGCCAGACGTGAAGCCAGGTAGTAGTAATCCTGAGCACTCAACTCAGCCCGGGGTGACTTCAATTGTGATAATGTAGCTACACATGCCCAGCCCATTGCCTATCACGGGAGACAATAAACATTTGTTTCCTCGCTATAATGAAGGGTTATCCGGGCCAGCTAGACCCCTCGTGGCAGAATGCCCAGGGAGTTGGAAATTAGAAGCTTGTCACTGGGATTTCTAGTCTGTTTCAGAGAAGAGCCAAAGGCATTTATTTTGTTGCCCGAGGAACATTTCCCAAAGCTGAAGAGGAATGGGCAGTGAAAGCCGCATTCACCTCTCTGCCCTGCCTCCCGCACACTTACTGCTCTTCCCCGCGTAACACAGCGCAGCCCTCCTCTCCTCCGGGGCAGTCTCTGCTTTTCTGTAGAATATCTAAGTCCTCGTAGCCTCACAGAACACTAAATTTGGAAGGGGACTCAGAAGTCATCCGGGCCCCTCCTGGGCCTCACCAGAATTCCCGTGGCCAGTTGGAATTCTGGTGTAGGAAAGGGAAGTGATTCCCAAAACTTGAAAGAAGGAGGGATGGAGGGAAGTTACTATGCTATTTCTTGAGATTGTGGATACTCCCCCACAAGGCCATAAGGGAAGTGTATTTACCCGCACAGATGAGCAAATTCGGGCTCAGAAGCAATTATCCCAAGGCCACGGCACTCATACATGGCAGAGCCAGAAGCTAAACCTGATCTGTCTCCTTCACTACCCCACGCTCTTTCCTATATGGCACCATGCATAGCTAAGAGCCAAGCTGGTTCTGGATTGGAGATACCAGGCTCCTGTCCCCACACAACTCACCACACTCCTGCCCCGCAAATCTAGGTGACTCCTAATTCCCACTGAGGAGCAGGAGTTAGTGTCTCAGAGTCATGACTAGGAAAGATCAGACCTTAGCTGCAGGACGGCGCCTCCCATCTGGCCTGCTTGAAGAGGGGGGCAGCAGCATGGGCACTGCTGAGGGCGCTCAGGAAGTCCCTGGCACCCATCTCCAGAGAGGGAGGCGGCGTGGGAGGGAGGAGGATGGGAGGCTTTGCGTTCCGACTTGTACGGGTGTGAATCTTGGCTCTGTTGTATCGTAGCTCTGGGATTTGGGGCAAGATATCCAAATTTGTCTAAGTTTCAGTTTCCACAAGTGTAAATGAGGAAATGGTGCTAATTTCAGAGAGCTGGCTGAGAAAGTTAAGTGAGGTGATCTAAGTAAATGCCCAGGATGGGGCAGGCTCACGGGAAGGACTCAGTGATTACTGCGTGTCTCCTGACAGCCAGCATTGACACCGGAGAGAAATGCATTCATTATTTTGCCTGAGCAGAAGAGCTGTATGGCAGAGAGGACCTGAGGTTTTTTGTTTCTTTCTTTCCTGTCCCCACCTCCCATCGTAAGTAATCAAGATTATTCAGGCCCCACCCCTTAAAGTGACACAACTTTGGACAAGTCTCAAGGCCTCCATTTCTTCATCTGTCAAATGGGGAGGTTTTAAGACTGAGGATTGATCTAAAGAACCCAAACCCAGGTAACCAATAATTTCCTTGGGAATGGGAAGATGGAGTTTCTTTTTTTTGCACCCTGAGCCCGTGGGTGTCCTGCTACTGCTTCATGTAGCACAGGGCCATTCGGGAGCCTGCTGACCCTTACTCCCCAAGGTGACTCATTGTCCTAGAGAGAAAGGTTTGGAAATCTTTGGGCCCATCACAGCAAGTGAAGAATCTGTAGTGTTGTGAGTGCGTGAATGTGATCCCACATGTGTGCAAAGCTGGGCAGACCGGGTTTTCCCATGACTTTCATCTGCTCCAATTCTCTGGGCCCTGGCTCAGGATGCAGCCTCCCTGTGTGGAGCGGCCTGGAGCTCACAACCATGGGCCCAAAGGGCAAAGCACATTGCAGCGGCTCTGTACCGATGCACGTGGGCGGACTGGGCTGCCAGAAGAACCTGTTCTCGATCTTCACACAGCTGATCTCCGCGCTTCCCTGCAGCGCGTATCCTGGGTCACACTGGAACACTGTAGAGTCCCCGGCTTCCCAACTGTCACCACTCCGGCTCCCATTCTGCGGGACTCCAGGGTCATTGCAGGACGTTGCTGTGGACACTGTGGCAAGAAAGCAGAAGGGCAAGTGGAGTTGCCTGGGGGTCTGCCAGATAAGAGGCATCCAGCTCATCACCATGGCTAACTGCCATCCCCGGGGCCACTGCCACTACTGACCATCGTCACCTCCAAGGCATTGGCATTGGCTGTGGCAACAGTACCATGATTCTCACTCCTATTATTGTCACTGCTTCCACTACCACTGTGACTGCACAGTGTCACTCTCGCCTCCATCACAACCACCATCCTACCTGTATCCTCACCAACACTGCCATCCACCGTCACAAGATACTGTGAGTTAAGCTTGATTGCACTGCTATGATTGCAGAATTGAGCCAGTTTGATTTAAGACTATGGCATTGTTACATAAACAAAATGTTGCAATTTTGTATAATGTAACTGTGATCAGTATGAGGGAGAAGGGAGATAATTAAGCCTAGACTTAATGTATTCAATCAGAAGGGACTGCAGAGGAGTTTGAGAGCTGTCTTGCCTGAATGCTGAGCAGTGGGCAGGAAGTTGCAGGGAGTTACTGAGGTCAGGTGATGACCATGCTGTCTCTTGGAAGGGCAAACCTTCAAGGATCCATCGGGCCAAAACCACTTTTGAAGAAAAATCAGATATTCATGGCAAGTGGCAGAGCAGAGTTCAAAATAAACATAAGCAGCTGAGGTGTGTTAAAAAAATCCAAAATACTCAGGAAGTTTGGATTTGCTTATGGTCTAGTTCCTAACCTCGACTAACACGGAGCAGGTGCTTTATAATCAAACACTGAATGAATGATAAAAGGGAGGAATAAATGAATAAAGAATGAATGAGAAAACGAATGAGAAAATGCAGCATGAGAAAACACACCAGAGGAAATAGTGTAAGATTAAGACCAGAGAAAGGATTCCAAGGCAGTTGCAACGAACCCAGCTGCCTTCAAAGCTCAGATTTGACATCAGGGCGTGGGCGGCTCTGTTACCCCTTGCAAACTGTGGTCAGCAGAAAGTTCTGGATGTCACAGGATAAATACTGCCCATTTGCTTGCAGTGTCAGTAAGTCTTCTCAAAAATTTCAGGAAAAGTTACTTTTTTTTTTGCGGAGACAGAGTCTGACTTTATCGCCCTCAGTAGAGTGCCGTGGCGTCACAGCTCACAGCAACCTCCAACTCCTGGGCTTAGGCGATTCTCTTGCCTCAGCCTCCCGAGTAGCTGGGACTACAGGCACTCGCCACAACGCCCAGCTATTTTTTTGTTGCAGTTTGGCTGGGGCTGGGTTCAAACCCACCACCCTCAGTATATGGGGCTGGCACCCTACCCACTGAGCCACCGGTGCCGCCCAGGAAAAGTTACTTTTACGCTAGGTAAAATTATTTATTTTGGAGCAGAATGTGAAATTCATGTTAGTTTCTAAGCAAAAACATGAAGGCTTAAGGAGGTTTTGTGTTTGACCATCTGGGGATATGTACCCATTCTCTTCCACTATTAGGAGGACTTTAGTGGAAAAGTTTGACAAGCACTGACCTAGGGCAACCGTACATACTGATGTCACTAATTATAGCACCTAGTGTGTGAGTCTGGATATAGCACCTGACACCTTATACTCGGTAACACTTAAGGCAAGTACAGAAACTATGGCCCATAGCCAAGTCTGGCCTGGTGCCTGCTTTTGTAAATAAAGTTTTATTGGAACACAGGCACACTCACACATTATCACAGCTTCTGTGCTATGGGAGAGTTGAGTTGTTATAACAGAGACTGTATAGCCCACGAAGCCTGAATATATTTACCGTATAGCCTTTCACGGAAAATGTTTTCCCAACCTTGGTATACAGTATCCTAGCTTAAGCTCCTTTCTTTTGAGATGACATTTAAAAAACCTATCCTTTGCTTTATCCAGCTTTAATCATTAAGACCACAAATGATCTGCTATCACTATGCTCCAGCCATATCTGTAAAATCGTCTAGTACAGCAAGCTCAGTCTCCACTTCCCTTCCTCCCTGCAGGGCCTTTGCACACGATGGTCCTTCTGCCTGGAATGAGCTTGCCACAGTTATTTTTATATAGACTCCAGCTTGTCATTCAGTTTAAGTTCCAATGTCACCTCCTCGCACAGGCCTCTTTATTCATCTTCTTCTAGGTTTACTCCCTTAACTCCCTTCCATCAATTTTTATTATATTATCCTGTTTTTTTCTTTTCACAGCAAAATCTGTAATAGCCTTGCCAATTTATTTGTTTGCTTCTGTATTGTATATCACTTGCGTATCTCTATGAGAACAGAGTCTTTGGCTGTATTGCTTCCCAACTGTATCCCCAGGGCTGGGAACAGAGCTCAGCACACAGTAGTGCTCGGTAAATATTTGTTGAATAAATGAATGAATGAACAAATCATCACCATCTGACACTTACTGAATTTATAAAGTCAAATAAGCATCAATCTTTTCCCTTCCCAATTAAGAAATACGAACTTAGTGTTCATGTCTAGCTTTACAGTGCACTGTACACATGTAAATGATTCCCTAGAATAAAAATATCTCACTGTTCTGACCATACTTGGAAAGATTATTTATGTGGAAGGCAATCAAGTACAATGATTAAGAGCCTGGGCTTAGGAATCAGACACCTGCATTTTGATGCAGACACCGTTACTTATTTACTAGATGACCTTGTATGAGAAACTCAGAGCCCACATGTGTAACATGGATTAATAATGGTGCCTGTACCTTATGGTTCTTGTGAAAATTATAGGGGCTGATGTTGTGGAGACCTTAGCGTAGTGCCTCCCAATAGATGGCGGTGATTATGCTTTCTGCTCACCTTTTTTCATTCTCCCTTTCCCTCCTTAATGCCCCTGCATTTGAGCTGCTTGGCAAAGCACAGGGAAAGGCTGGATCCATGTGGTACAGACAGGATGTTAGATGTTACACAGTCATGTTTACTTAATAAAGTCAAGGCTGCACTAATCGTCCCTGGCATTTCTGTACAATCCCCTGTCAAACACACACTATCAAGTTAACATGGGGTAAGCCATTCTCTCTTCCCTAGAGTACCCCTGGCATTTGCTAACTGATGACAGCAACAGGGAAGGTGACCTTTCCCAAGCCTTGGTTACGCCCAGAACATGGGGCCAGGCTGTCACGGTCTTTCTGGAGCCCTGGCTAGGTAGCTTTGACCACACCACCCTGCATGGGCCTAAGCAATGCTCAGGGCACCTTGTCCAAGGAAACCCTTATGTGAGAGAAAACCACCCATTCATGTGTTCATATCCATATGTGCGCATTTGTTCACTAAGCAGTGAGTGAGCACCTGCTGCATACATACATTCTGAGGGGGTTCAGGAGGTATGGCATAGCCTTGACTTCCAAGAGCTGTTGGCGGGATGGCAATTAGACAGCCAGCTTCAAAATGAGGCCGAATGCCTGATATTGACAATGTGCTGGAGAAACAGAAGAGCCGGGTGCCACTGGCTACAGCAATACATTCTGAATGGGGAGATGGAAGGCAATGCCCCTGAGATGGATCCTGGAGGATGAATGGAGCTTCTGTGAGCCGGACAAGGCCTGAAAAAGCAGCCTGAGCACAGCGCAGGGCAGCACCCAGAGACTCCGTCCCACGTGGCTGCACTGAGGATGCAGTGGAGGCCGGACGGTGCAAACCGGTAGGGAATCTGTCAGTACAAGTGTGGGCTTTTTCGTTTTTTAAAGCCATACCCTTAACTGGAGAAAGTCTACGTCTGGCTTTAATTATTCATAATATGCCTTTCCCCAGAGAGTGACTGAGCAGTCTCTTCACCATTCTACCCTCCTTACTGCTGGGAGAACCTTCCATTGCCTATCCCAGCAACTTCCAAAGTTTGCTCTGTGACATGCTAGTCTTTTGAGATGGCCTTGAGAAAAGTCATCCATGATCAAATATGTTTGGAAATGGTGACCAAGCAGACACCCTGTGAGCTTATCTGCCGCAGTACAGCCAGCGTCTTCCCAGCGTCCCACACTATACAGCGTCCCACACTATAGACAGTCTCAAGCAGAGCTCCTTCCCGACACTACTTCATCACGCCAACTTCTTTTTCTTGCAACACCAATTAATATTCCAGGGAACTCCTGGGAGTAGACTAGAAATGCTAGGCTGGAAGCTTGAACGGGTGTTAAATGGACAAGTTAATAAGTATAAACGTATGTGATCCTGGAGACCCCCATCCGCTCCCCACGCTGCTAAATGCTCATCTCTGTGGAGAAGACGGATGCATAAAAGAGCTGGAAGTGGGATCTGCGACTCTGTAATGGCCTCAGCGGTGCCAGGGGCAAGCCTGCCCCCACCACCCTCAGCGGTGACACCGACCAGGAGACAGTGTGGAGGCAAAGCCATGGCAGAGGTGCCACGCGGACTAGCTCCAGAATCACCATGGAAACTCCCCCTCCGTGGAGTAAGGAGATGGTAATGCAGACAGCTGCTGTATATAAACATAAGCAGAGACCAAGGCAGAGGCACCTGCTCGGTGGGGAGTGAAGGGAGACGCACTTTAGAGGAGAAGCCGTGACGCAGGCCTGGGAGGGGAGGACCGGCCACAGACATCAGCCAAGCCTGGGAACGGACGCTTGAGCACCACTCGGGCAGCTCTTTCACCCACTCCTCCACAACTGGCTCTTGCAGCACATAATTACTTGAGTTTAGATTACTCACGGGTGGCTTCCAGTCCTTACGGAGACCTGCCCGAGTGTAGGAACCCGAGCGTGTGGCACATGGTATCAGCTCTTTTGCAAACATGCCTCACACACTGCCCACTGGTATGGCCCGCATCCCTCCATGCTCCCTGTGTCTCGGCCACAAGGGACAACCGTCCACTTCTGGAACCTCCATTCCCACGTGTGCACTAGTTCTTGCGTGCTTTGCACCTTGGATGCCCCTCTCATTCTTCTCTAGCTAATAGGGGTGTATGAACCCTGCAAAGTCCAGCTCACAGGCCCCTTTCTGCGTCATAGACCACTATTCCCTCTTCAAACACATTCTCTTTTTGAGTGACTTCCTCTGAGTCTGGACATCATCTTTCCTAGAATGACTGACTGCCTGCTCCAGCTGACTGTGACGCCCGTATTTCTCCATCCGGATACACACTGATGTGCCCGCTAATGTCTATTAACCCGCCTGTCTTCCCCGCACAGTCAGCTCAGCATGGCTGTTTGAACAAGCAAAGCTAACCAGGTATCAGGCACGTAGCACATGGCCCATAAATATCTTTACATGGGTGGAGGCCTGGAGGACAGGAGGGGCCTGCAGAGGGGGCGCGCACAGACCTGAGAACTGGACAGCAAAGCCCTGCTTGCTGGTGAAGAAGTCGGTGCTGAACTGCAGCACCACCGCGTTGAAGGTGCTGTGCAGGTCCTGGGGCAAGGCCGGGCCGCTCAGCTCCTTCAGCAGCACCCCGCTCTCCACCGGCCCGTCCCAGATGCGCAGCACGTCGTGGACCTCCTCTGTGTCGAACACCAGGAAGTGGAGCCTGCGGGGAGAAGAGGCAGAGGTCACCTTGGGCTCAGCCCCGTCCCCCCAGGGCCGGCCTGCCTCGGAGAAAGCAAGAGAAGGCGGGATCTGGAAGCTTCCCCAGGATCCAACTGGCCAGCTCCTTTCTCCCAGGGCCACTAGCAATGGGGACAGGGCAAGGGGACATGGATTTTGTGTGTGTCGTTTATCATTACAAGCTCTGCGTTGCTGTCAGACCACACCCCTCTCCTCACTCCTAAGCACCAGATCCTGACGATTACAGACTGGAAGGGGATGCCGAGAAGGCAGGGTCTGGGTTGGGCAAAGAATATAAGGAGAAACGCCACCGGGGCTGGCGGGCAGGGGGATCTGTGGAGTCTCTGAGAAGCCAGCCCGGCCGCAGCGGTGGCAGAAGTGAGACTGCACCTCAGTTTCCCATAAAGGGGAACCCTATAATCCCTGCCAACCTCAGGAAGCCAGGCAGGGGCCTCCCGTGGGGGAGGCCTGCAGGCCACAGATAGATCTCTCAGAGCAGGACAGCTTGGCAGTGACCTGAATTCTTCAGGGACCAAAAGTTATGGCAGCCAAAAACGCCTTGGCTACAAGCCTGTGTGACTCTCTCAGTTTTTCAGTTTTTCTACTGTGGAATAATTTTTGATCTACAGAAAAGTTGCAAAGACAGTGCAGAGAATTCCCAGAGACCCTGGTTTACCATTTCTGCATTATAACATCTTACATTTCCACGGTATTACACATTCGTCAGAGCCAAGAAATGGACGTTGGTGTGCTACTACAAACCAAACTCCAGACTTTATTTGGATTTCACCACTTTTTCCACTGATGTCTTTTTTTTCTGTTCTAGGATCTAATTCCTTTATCACTCTTTTTAAAAATAGCTTCTTAAATTTTAAAAATAAGACATGCTCAAGGCAGAAAAAGGCGAATAATATACAGATGTACTGATTTTTTAAAGGTCTCTCCCCCATCATATATACAATGGATTCACATACATATATATTATTCCCTCAGAATGAGACTATATTTTACCCAGCTTTATGCAACTTTCTTCACTTAATACTATATAATGGATGTTATTATATTTCACTATTTTATATAAAACTGCAAGGAACATTTCCATCTTTATGTAGCTTTGCCTATTCAGTTCACTTGTAGGAATAATTTCAGGGGGGAATAAGGGTGTCTGTTTAAAATTTTTAAATAAATAATGTTAAATTATTCTCTCCAGTGACTGTGCCAATTTAGGTTTCCACTAAGCAGTATCAATAGTACTATTCTCTCCAAACTTCAACTCACCAACATCAGATATTATGATGTTGTAAATATCTTCTATACTAAAACACTCCCCCATCCTCCACCAAAATGAAATCTCACTGGCATTGTGAGTTTATACAATTTAGTAAAGTTGAGTATTTTCACACATATTTATTGTGCATTTGTATCTCTGCATACCCTTTATCCGTGTGAATTGGATTACTGGTCTTTTAAAATTCTATTTAATTATACATTATGGCTTATTTATCTTTATATAGTTTGTTTTCTCTTTTCTATGACGTATATTTGTTGCTAATATTTTCTCCTAGCATCTGGTAATGGTGACTTTTCTTCTCTTTAAGTTTTGTGCACGGTGTCTATTTTGGCATAAAAATCATTCATGTTATATAATCATATATGTTAATCCTTTCATTCAAGGATACTGGGTACCAGATTATGTTTGGCCAAACTTTCATGCACAAAATGGCTGAAAAACAGAACTTTTATATATTTTTCCAGAATTTGTATCATTTCATTTTTTTTCTTTTTTTAAAAATTAAATCATAACTGCATATATTATTGCATTTATGGGGTACAATGTGCTGATTTTATATACAATTTGGAATGCTTACATCAAACTGGTTAACATAGCCTTCACCTCACTTACTTAATTGTTGTGTTAAGACATTTAGACTCAACTCTTAATAAATTTGACATGTACCCTTGCAATATGCATAATGGTGAGGTCCCGCCAATTACCCTTCCTCCACCCGGCCACCCCCTCCCCGCTCCTCGCTTGCCTCTCCCCTCCTTCTTTCTGGGCTATAGTTGTGTTTTATCTCAAGAATGGAAGAAAAAGCATCCAACATACTCAGTACTATTAAGAAACCAATACATAATCACCCACACTTTCATACGAATCATATGATTTCATTTTTTAAGGTTGTTAAGTTCATTATTTTTCCAAAGGGACACTCAAGTGTTCCACACCTGTCTCTATCTGCTTACTCCCTCCTTACCATTTATCAGTTTACACTTAGTATACATATTTGTTTATTCTTCCTCTCCCTAACTAAAACAAAATTTTCATGAGTGCGAGACCAGGTCTTATTGTTTTAGCCCCAGTGCCTACGATGTGCCTGACTGTGGATGGTGCTGGTGAAACCTGTGAAATGAAGACGCTCATAACTAAGTGATCCTCCCCACTAGGTCGTAATGCCCTCTTGCTTGTGGTCTGTCTCTAGACTTTCTTCCCAGTTCCAGGGCCCCCTCATTTGCCTACACTGGACTCTACTTATGGTACCAGGAACATGACCACTCAGCTTAGTGAAGTTTCCATATTCTCAAATTTTAATATCCTTATGGGACAAGTAGTCTTTCAGAGTTTTCCACCAACATGTCTTAACTAATTTCCCCAATTTACTATTTCAGATGCACCTTACAATGACCAAGTTCAAAAAAAAAAATCTTACTGAGACCTTAATTGGAATTGTCCACATTTATCGATTAATTTGGGGACAACGGATGTCTTTATGTTACTAATTTCCCCAGCCAGCCAGGGACACTGCGGATATCTTAACTTAGTTTATGTACTTTGGCAAAGTTTTAGGGTTTTACCCTTTGTTAGGGTTTTCCTCTTTTGCACATTTCTTGTTTAAATTCATTCTTTGCAGTCTAGAGGTTTATGGGTTTGGGTTCCATTGTGAGACAGATTTAATTTCAGTTACGTTTTTTTATTGTTGAATATGTACCTATGTATGTATGTATGTATGTTTCTCATTCTCAGTTCCCAATTATTACTAGTAGGATCCTGGCGAATGTCTTGGATTTCCTAGGTAGAGCTGGTGGTAGATAGAGGTGGGATTCCTCAATACCAAGAGCTGTGTGAGGTGTGGGCATGCTCACTACTGTGCCCAGCTGTCCCTTCCTTCTCTGCTTTCTCTGTTGCTTGATGTACTATGAAATCAGCAGCTAAGCACAAGAGGAGGCCTAGCTTAACATCAGTTCTGCATGTGCTCTCAGGAAAGGATGGTTGAATGCAAAGCCTGTACTTGTCAGGAGGGAGGAAAAGAGACCTGGAGTTTGGGTGGCATGGAAAGATGTGTGTTTCCTTTGGATTTAATAATATAAGACCCAGGGCAGAGAGGAGATGAAGGTCTCTGGGAAGAAAGGCAGCTGCATCCTTGAGTTCAGGTGGTATTAGGATGTCACAGAGAATAGAGCTGAACCGCGAGAGAGAAGAGGATGAGGGCTTCCGAATTAGCCACAGGAGTTTGGGCTTTATCCTCTTCTAGGTAGAGACCAATTCTAGAGAACATTTAAAGTCCCTGAGGTGAATGATCCAGTGAATGAGTCATTGGATGAATGAATGAATGAAGGAAGGAAGGAAATCCCCATCTGGTGGGAAACTGAGAAAAGTCAGAATGTAGAGATTAAGTAGAAATGCAAGAAAACAAGTTTCTATAACAACCCCTGCACATAAGGCACTCCCACATTACCCCACTGAGTCCAAGCAAGCACCTGTATTGTGTAGGGAGCACCCATCTCATCTTTTAAAAATGAGAATACTGAGGC
The DNA here is from genome assembly GCA_963573935.1 of Arctocebus calabarensis. Lineage (NCBI taxonomy): Eukaryota > Metazoa > Chordata > Mammalia > Primates > Lorisidae > Arctocebus > Arctocebus calabarensis. The sequence goes on along the minus strand of CAUYON010021500.1, from coordinate 36,793 downwards.
TCTGAGAGGGTAAGGAACTTGTCCCAGGTCAAGGGCTGCTTAGAGAGTGAGCCAGAATTACTGTTACATAATAACCATACAGGTCAGGCCTTAGTGCTTCTTTCTGCTCCTTCCCCTGATGATGCTGCCCACATTGCGGGAAGGAATATGCTATGGCTGTGACAGGCATGGGCAGCAGGGGCTCTATCAATTACCGGTAGTCCACATATGAATCATGTCAAAGATCAAGGGCTGGCATTTAAGACCATGGATTAAAAACATCAGTTCATTGCATTTGGCTTAGCTGATCTGATGATCAGAGTCAAAGGCTTGGTTGGCATTGACCTTGTAGGGAAGAGTGCAGGGAAGGGGAAGGAGGAGCTGGGTCCTCTGTGTGCAGAAACAATACAACTTGGCAACTGAGAGGAAGGAAGGAGGCTGGAGTTCCAAACCTCTTATAATGCGTTCATCTATTTAAACCTTCCTCTGTGCTGGATGCTGTGATGATGACAGACAGGGTGCCACCTTCCAGAAGCTTCTGGAGATGGGGAAGAAAATAGCAGAGTGCTGATAGAGTGGCTGGGGAAGAGCTCTCTGAGAAGGTGGCATTTAAGCAAGAGGACAAGCTCAAAGAGAGGTGCCCTGTGCAGAGCAGGTGAGGTGGGAGGTGGGGGGAAGCTTTCTGTGCATAAAGGGCAGCAAAGTGCAAAGGCCCTAAAGGGAACTGGCCTGGGGGGGCGTGTGAAAGCCCTCAGGGTGGAAGCTGGGCCAGGGCAGGCAGGCCTAGGCCAAGGCAGCTGGGAAGAAGCCTGGATTCGACTCTATGAGCAGAGAGGAGTCATTGAAAGATGTAAAGCTGAGGCCTGACAGTCTCTGATTTCCATTTTAAGATCTCTTTTGCTGCCCAGGTGACACCAGATTGGCAAGGATTCCAGCAGATGCATGAAATTAGCTAGGGGGCTGCTCCAGGGGGCTGGTGACCCCTTTTATTATAAACCCTTGATGGCAGCTGGGAAAGACTCAGTTTTGCCAAACTAGCCATATTTATTATGCCTCTTACTGAATACTTTTCTCATCTTTTAGAAATCAAAGTCTATAAATGCTAACTAGAGGTTCTGATTGATAGAGATAATTCCAGGCCAAAACAGATATTTGGGTTTGTCCGAGCAGCTCCCCTACTGGTGAACATTGAGTCTTTTTGGCGTTTGTATAGCAAAAACAGTTAGGTCCCCACCCCATTGTGTCCCCAGGTGGGAGGTACTGAAGTGAAGGGAAGAAGTGGGAAGATCTTCCTTCCCACAGACGCTTTGCTTGACCCCGTGTGTGTGTGTGTGTGTGTGTGTGTGTGTGTGTGTGTGTTTGTTTTCTTTGGGTCACAGACATGAAACAGCCTGTCTCTGGGGAAGAGGGCTGTAGCGTGCTGTGTGTCATGCTCTGTGGAAATGTTTGAGGCTCTGTGTTTGCACTGAAGGATGCTGCTGCTTTTTGGAGGAGACACAAAATTTAGTAATTCGTGCAATAGGTGCTAAACAGTGGGATAAATAAAGTGATATCAAATAACTAGAGAAAAAGACTAAACACGTGCAAAAAAATCTATGTGCCAACTACTTGGTTTATTGCTTCGTAGTCTCATAAAACCTTGCAGTTTAGATTCTGTTTCCACCATTTTTGCTATGGGCGGAACTGAATCGGAAGCAACTTGAGCTGCTTAAAGGCCAAGCAAGGGTCAGAGTCAGTTTGGAACCATGTCTGTCTGCGACCAAAGGCCTTTCCTTTATACCACCTTCTTTTAAAAAAGAGGCAGGGAGCTTCAAGGAGGAAGTGTCTTTGAAGCAGTTTTGAAGAAAGAAAAGCAAAGCATGAAGAAATTGAGGGTGAGGAAGAGGATGGAAAGAGGGGAACAGTGTGCAAAGGGGCAGGAAAAGTAACCAGCCCTCCTGTGTCTAGTTCCCCTCCCATCCCCCAACCTGCCACTCCCACTAGGGCCACTCCTCTGAGCCAGTCACTCCTTCTTCCCCATGGAATGAAGTCAGACTCCTGGGGGCACACTCCATGGCCCTCACAACTAGCCCGGCTGCCTTCCCCCATTCTCCTCTCTCTCTACCTGCTTCCTTCTCATTCTCTTGCTTGTGGGCCTTCCTTTTGCCTGGAAGGGATCCTTGAGTCTCCATAACATCTGCTTTGGGTTGACTTCTGCCCCCCCTACCCCCCCACCCCCCGCTAAGATATATTCAAGCCCTAACTCCTGGCACCTGTGACCTTGTTTGGAGCTAGGATCAGGAGTAATCACGTTGTGATCCTGAGATCACACTAACTCAGGGTGGGTCCTAAATGTACTGACTGATATCTTTGTAAGAGAAAAGAAAGGGAGATTTGGATACAGAGAAACACAGAGAAGAAGATCCTATGAAGATGAAGTGGAGTCTGGAGTGATGCATCTATTAGCCAAGGATTGCTGGCCCCCACCAGAAGCCGGGAGAGAGACAGGAAACAGATTTTTCCCTAGAGACTTCAGAGGGGGTATGGGCCTACTGGCACCACCATTTGCAACATCTAACCTGTAGAACTGTGGAAAACACATTCCTGTTGTTTTAAGCCAGTTGGATTGTCCTGGCAACCCTAGTAGACTCACAGACACCTGACTGATATGTGCTGGTCAACATCTGGAGAGAAACTTTTCCACAGGCTTCTCCATGTTCTCCCCACACTCAATCTGCTGAGATGCTCCCTGTGTCTGTCCCTGGTATATCAGAGTCACCCACTGGCCCACCAGTCTTGCTGAGCTCTTTCACTTCAACATCTCTGGAACCTGTCACCAACCTGACCACCCTCACCACTCGGTGAATGTTGTTTGATAGGATAGATGAATGGATGAATGGTTCACCAGCTTCTGGAGACCCCCATAGTTCAGCCAAACTCACCCACTGTTCATGCCAACCATGCACCACTCTGGAAAAGGCAACTTAAATAAATCCTATGTACCAAGGAGGAGACTGGCTACTTCTCTGGAAGTTCTGATATCTTTCTTTACTGCCCACATCTAGTCCATGGATCTTACACCTGTTATCTTGGTGCTCTGTCAAAATCCAAAGAGAGAAGGTCTAGTCACATAGACCTTGAGCCACAGCCAGCTGGTGAGTCTAAACCCAGGAGGAACTGGAGACATTGCAGTTTCACATTCTCTAAATCCAGCCTTCTAGGTTCTCTAAGCCTATATTGGTGCCAATGATCACACATTCAATCAATAAATGGTAGGTGCCATAGCACACTAGGCACTAGTGATGCAGATAGGAAAATGGCATCCTTCTGCCCTGAATACAGTGTGATACATACCACAGTAAACATATGTACAGAGAGGGTCCCTCACTTGGGCCAAGGGGATGACACCAGGCCTCCAGGAGGAGGTAGCGACTGAGCTAAGTCCTGAAAGATGAACAGGATGGGCACAGATGACAGAGGTGGAGTGTGAGAATTAAGGAAAAGAGGGTGTGCAAAGATGTAGATAGGACAGAGAGTGCCCATCCAAGAAACAACAAGGTCTTCAGGAGGGCAAAGGATGGGGTGCAGCTAGGTAAGACCTAGAGGGGTGGCCCTGATGACGGATAATGTCCATGCTGTACAGAAGCGAGGAAGGCACAGTCTCTGTGACCCTAGTGAGACCAGCTTCCATGGGGCTGGGGCAGGGCCAAGGACAGTGATAGAGGAGGCTGCCAAAGGAGGGGCCTTGTGTCAGCCTCAGTTGTCTCCTGTCTGGTTTCTGGTTTCCTGGGTTGCATCCTGAGCACACAGGATAACCTGCAGTCTGACCCCAGCAAGTGGGCCAGCTCAGGTAACAGGGCCCTCTGGGCCCCTGGGCCTCCCTCCGCCCTGCAGGGCTGCTCTGACTCTGTTTGCTCTGTTGGGTTTGGGTCTGGACTTCATAGCTGGCTGCAGCCTGGTGCAACTGCAGGGATACCTGAGCTGTGGGATGTCCTGTTCAAGTCAGATCTCTATGGGCCTTTTCCTCATGGGGTTTCCAGAGTTCCACGTTCCACCATACACCCCCTGCACGAGCAGATCCCCAGCTAAGGGTGTCCCTGCCTGGGCTTTGTTCCCTCACCTCTTCCCACCAGTCCACCACTGAGGCTGTACCATGCAAGGCCAATGTAAGGTTCATGACATTGAGCTTCAGCAACAGTAGATTTTTCTATCAGAGCCCACATCCAAGAAGCTAGGAGAGTATCCGATTCTTGCAGCAAGAGCCTACCCCTCCTGAGTGCTGCCCACAGGCAAAACTCACTTCTGGGATTAGTGACCTCGGTACTCTCAGTCTGAGGGAAGCTTGGACACATTGGGTAGTTTTCGGATAATTCCCACCTCCCTGCATATAGGTGGTGCATCTATATCCATGGCACATGGAAAGCCTCGCAGAGATGAGAAAAGGTAAACAATCCATGGATCCAAGACATGTTGACCTCACTTGCCTCTGTCCAGGCCCCAGAATACAAAAGGGCTCTAGATGCTCCCAGTCAACTGTTCACTGCTGCAGGAGCACAGTGGACCCTGCACCCATATGAGTCCTGCTGGCAGATCTTTACATCAGGGGAAAATAGCAAGGGAACGAACAGCTGCTGTGGGGAGAAGGGGTCAGAAATCACTCCTGTCCCCAAATGAGAATACAGCTTAAATTATCCTCAGTGACATTGTAAAGGACTATAAGAAAATAATAATTGTATTATCAAATGCCCCCCTCTAAGCTACCCGAGCTGCAAACCAACAATTAAACCATGATCATAATAGCACACAATAATAATTAAAGCATCATGCCATCCAAAGAGCAAAAACTGAGAAGATAGGCCAAAGCCCAAAGCCTGCATTGGTGTCTAGAGAAAATAAAAGGCTTTTCTCTTCTGGGACCAGATGGTATTCAAAAGAAAAAAATAAAAGATTCTTCGGTTATTTTCACAAGTGAAAGAATGAAACTGGGCTTTGGGTCACTGACAAAGCTGCATGATGTTCTGGGGTGGTGACTGGTGTCCTGGACTCAGCCCGTTACGTTACGCTTCCTGCTAAGATGCTGGGTGACCTTGGAACAGGTGCCTTCTCTTCATCATCACCTTGAAACTGAGGGCTCTGAGTCTGCCTGTCATTAGCCAGAGCCTTCCTTGTATATGCTAGGGATTCTTCAAGGGACAGATGTGTTCTCTGTCCTTGGACGAAATGTTTTCCGTAAAATAAAGAATGCTGTGGAGCAAAAGACCTGGGTTCAAATACTGATTCTGTGATAGCTAATTGGGTGACTGTGCAGAGGTTGTTTACCCCTCTGTCACATGGCAGTCACATCAATCTACCACGCAGTGTCACTAAGAAGATTATTGTAAATGAAATCACATAGAAAGCACTTAGCACTGAGCTGACACTCAGCGTGAAAGAAATCAACAAATGGTAAAATCACCTAAAACTAATTCCATTTTTGTTCTATTTATTTATTTTTTTCTTGACTGAGAGAGTTGTGTTAAAGTCTCCTACAATGATCACCAATTTCTTGCTTTTGTGACAAATTTTGCTGTATGTTTTCTCATTAGGTTACTCTGCATAAAGATTGATGACTATGAGTTAGCACAACTATGGACTATGTATTTTATCACAGGAAAGAGTTCCCTTTGTCCCCTTTAATACTTGTTTAATCTTTGATTTTACATTTTTTTTTAAAGAAAGGTGGTATCGTGGTCCCTGCTTTTTATTTATGTGTGTTCTCATGGTATTCTTCTGTCTCAGTCTTTTATTTTTAATATTTTGTTCTGGGTAGCAGCATTATTTTTTTCTTTTAACCAACTCAAGTATCTCTGCCTTGCGATGTGGATGTTTAATGTGTGGGCACTAGTTCACGGCTCCTCTTATCTCTCTCTCCCTGCCTGCAGGTCAGTTAGTAGTTGTTCCACATGTAACAGTAGATGAAGGCTTCCTTCTTGTGTGCCATGATCTCAGAGCCTCTTTCAAGGGTACTCTATACATTAATCTGCCTTCTTCTTTTGCAGACCCTTTGCCCAACGTCTGAATCTTGCACTCTGCTCACCCATTTGACCTTGCTTCTTTGCTGATCATTCAACGAAGCCTGGACTAGAGCACGTCTCTGCTCCTGGCCCTGTATTTGTGGACCCTCAGAGTCTCTGGCCCTTCTGAGCTTCTGTAACTGTGGTCTGTCCCCCCCCATTCTCTTCTAGCTCACATGAGCCCTGGAGCCTTGAATTACTTCATGAAGTAGGAAACCCCTTGGAGTGGTTTCATTTTTCATCAAAGTTGTATCTAATTCCTTTTTTGCCAGGAAACACAATGAATCCTTTTATTTCACTGAGGATGTTTTAGTGATGGTTACTCCACTCTCCCATCCCCTTTTCAGAGGAGTTTGCTAACATTTTGTGTTTCATTATTCCTTATGCTCCGTTTGTTCATTGTTCTTGGTCAGTTATGCTGCCTAGTTGGGACTCTGTCTTCCACGTTTGTCTACTTTTCTTTCATTACTTCTGTACCTTCATACTTTTTCTCTTATGGAGATTCTCTAACTCATTTACTATTTCAATGCTTTTACTTCCCACATGGTCAATGCTGCTATTATGGATTTTAATTGTTATTGTGGACTTAATTTCTTTGCATTCCTTACTTGCCTCCATCACTATGTCAGGGACTCCCCTCCCCCATATCATCATCCATCTTCTACTTAACATGCACATTTCTTATGTTTGATTGAGAATATTATAGCTGTACTCATTTAAATTTTTTCTTTGGTATGTTACACTAAAATCTTTTTCTTTTTTTTTAGGAAATGGTTCTGTTTTCATGGTATGCTTTAAGTGGCATGAGGCAAACTTATTTATTTTTTGCTTATTTGTTTGCGTGTCTTTGGAGAAGGCGAGATCTCTGTTGGTCTATATAGTGTGTTCAACCAACAAGGTATGCACATTTCTTTGGCTGTTTATTCTACTCCTAATGTTAGAATTCATTTCTGGGATTGTAAACTGGCACTCAAGTTGATGCATTCTGGCCAATTCGACTCCCCAGTGAAGCTTGCCTGGACTATTATACATGGATAATTTCAAGTAGTTTATGTTTCTTTTTCTAAAGGTGTTTTATGAAAAAATAAAATTGCCAGAGAGCACCACCATTCTTAGCACTACATTTATACCTACCAGGCTATCCACATCCTCTCCTTCAAAAAAAATTTGCGCTACTTTTGGTCAGTCCCCGATGTGTTGAAACCTTAAATCTGACAAAGGAATACCCCACGGGTGTATGTGCTTCTCTGTTCAGTTCCTCCAGGAGGTCAGCTCTTGCAGTGCGAGTACACAGACCTTCTCTGATTAAGGTTTAACTCACTTTCACTGCTCAAAAACAACCCTTCTGGAAGCTGCTGAACCTGTGGCCACAATTCCTCGGAAGAGCTGTGAACATGAGATTCCCTTCTGGTGCCTTCTGCCTCCTCTGGGCCAGCTGCCCATTTGCTGGTTAGGGGGAGGCAACACTGACCACAGCAGGGCATTGCTGCCCTGTGATTGATGTGAAAGGGCAGCACAGGAATCTGGGCTTCAGGCACAGCCAGATGTTTGTCTAGCCCAGCATCCTCCCAGGAAGACAAGCTCCACTGGGCAGGGGTCCTAGTTAATCAAAACTATCCCCCTCCTCCTCCTGAACCCTGCTGCATGGTGACCAACATCCAAGAATAGTTTTCAGTTACCTTCTTTGTTAATCATTAAGAAGCATCCCTACAGTTTATAAACAAGGGCTATTAGCCAACTGTGAGCTTTGTGGGTGTTAGGAACAGAAATCAGAGTGTCCAGGAGCAAGAAGTTCTCCAGCCTCAGGGGTCCCTGATCTCTGTGGGGAAAGCATATTTGCAAGGGGCGGTCTCCTCTCCTTTCCTCCTCAGGGTCAGCCATCTACAGCTTTACCTCCAACCATGTTGGTTCTTGTGAGTGTGACAAGGACACCTCAAATAATTATTCGAGGCTCCGCCCTGGTTTCACCGGCAGTTCATCCCTGCATTGTATGAACCTGCATGAACCTACCTGCAGGCACCTGTCACCCCAGACAATGAGCTCTTCCAGAAGCAGTAAGTACATTCACGCACACCTTCCTCTCTTCCACCTGCCTGGGAAGTCCTTAGCTCCACCCTGAATGGGGAACTCCTACTGCTCCTTAAAGTGCAGCTAGAGTAATGCTGCTTCTCTGTGCACCCCTCCCCCAACTGCCACCTAGAATTATGATCTCTTCTCACAGATGCTTTTCTATTGTACTTCGTTTCTACTTCTACGATAGCATTTATCACATTATATTAGAATTTGTAGCAGACACTGTAGGGTGGATGATCTGTACTCTATTTCCAAACCTCTCATTTGTCTCTACTATTGAGACTCTAAAAGCAAAGCAAAATTGATTTCTCATTTCTCCACCAGGCGTGGCAAGTTCTGACTAATGAGATGTAAGAAGATGACTCTAAGGATGGTGGTTCTTCCCAGATAAATACCCAAACCCTCACTGGGAGAGAGTGCTGTGCTCTTTTTCCTTCTCTCTTCTTTTAGACTAGAACACAGATGTGTGATGCCTGGGGCTACAGCAGCCGACTAGGTGACCCTGAGGATGAAAGCCACAGGTTGGCAGAGCAAGAGGAGGGTCATGGCCTCCTGAGCAGCTGCAGCAGGTCTGGATGGGACCTTCAGATTCTTGTTCCAGGAGAAAAATGAACCCCCATCTGTTGAAGCCAGCTAGCTTTAGTCAGTTTTTCTATTTCCATTCCTAACTGATATAATTTCTTTTATAATACAGAGACCTTCAAGGGAAAAGACTGTTTCTTATTTATATTTGTACCCTCAGTGCCTGGCAGAATGCCTGGCTCTGAGTAGATTTTCCAAGTTTTTGAACTGAACTGAACATCGTTATCGTCTTCCAAATGTTCTGATGGCTCCTTGTTATACCGAGAAATCCATTCAGAGTTCTTGCCTTGGACTTCAGACATGAAGTCTATCTCCCTGACAAGCAGCTCCAGCCACAGACCCTATACTCGCCCCAGTTGGAAAGGTCACCGCTGCACCCCCAGCCAGAACTCTCTCTGCTCCATCTCTGAGCTCTTGGCTTGTGTTTATAGCATCTACTTCATCTTGGAGGCACCTGATCTTCCTCCCCACTAGAAGGTGAACCCCTGGGAGACAAGGCTTGGCCTTAGCCAGATCTTTGTGTTTCCTACCACACAGGGGCACACATCTCTCGCACAGAACAAGATCCAATGGATATTTTGTTACATGGACATAGACCAAGGCCTGCGTGGCTGGCTGGAAAGAGCGACAAGTGAAACTAAACAGAACACACCAAAAACACACATCACTGGAGAACCGTGGGACCTCACACAGGTAACTTATTCCTAGAAAAAATTATAAAACGGGGGACAATAAGAACTGGTCTAGACCTGGCTGTAGATATTTGTTAAATGTTAGGCAGAGGGGCAGGACCAAGAACAAAACACTTGGCATTCCTTACTTCTCTAGTTTCCATCCAAGTTCATGCACTGATGATAAAAAGGAACATTTTACACCCAGCACTAGAAACTGAGGATTCCCTCTCACAGAGGATGAAATCTTCACATTTTATGTAGTGACAGTGCTGGCAAGAGTTCCAGGGAGGGAGCAGCTCAGCCAGGCCCAGATGGAGTCCATCGGCCCCCCAGCCCCATTCTTGACATGTAGGAAGAAACACCTGCTAAGTCTTTCCAGAGAAGGGTCCTCCTGCCAGCCCGGGGTTGTCTGGACACCCAGGAAGGGCTCACTTTCCAGCATGGGCTGCTCCCCGTGTGAGCCTACAGGTTCCTGCACTGCTCCTCTTGTGCATTCCTGGAAAGGAACCACCCCTGCACATCTTTCTGGGGTGAACCTGACCACAGATTCCTCTGGTCTTCCCCAGTACTTGGTTAGGGCTGTGACAAGGTGGACAGAGGCACCTGAAAGCCTTCCCCAGTCTGTGTTCATGAAAGCAGCTTCCTGGGCTGGTCTGTTTAGCTCACATACCCTTCCACCTGGTGCACCTGCTCCCACTCACCTCTTGAGATGGTTAAGGGGCAACTTACAGGTGCTGTGCTTAGAGATGCCCTGCTAGGGTGGAGTGACAACTGTCTACCCACCACCTGTTAGTCCTCATTTGGGAATTATTTGCCAACCATATCCTAAGTGCTTTACATGTGTTCACTTACTCATCGCAACCCATGGTTGGTATTATCTTTATTTACCATCTTATAAATAAGAGAACTGAGGCACAGAGGGCTTAATGAGCTCCCTGAGCAATAGTGCCAATAACAGTGGCAGGTGTTTGGGTGCCAGAGTCCAGCTCTCAGCTCTGACTCAATACTGAATGAACAATCAATTCATGGGACATAAAAATCCAGCTGAAAATGAAACCAAGTGGCCCGACTGCAAAACGCCATTGATGTGGGGAGAGACAGACAACATTGTAAAACAAAACATAAATAGTGTTCTCCGAGAGATGCGAGGCGATAACATATTGATAACAACAAAAGTAGGCTGTCAAGAGCAGTCTAGAAACAAAAAACGTAGTTTCCTTGAAATAAAAGCAGAAACAAAAACTAGACTTCCAAAATAAAGGAGTAAATAACAGGATAATTATTGTTGAAAACTGAATTAGTGAAAACACAAGACCAGAATAAAGGCAGAATAAAGACAGGTTATAGAATTTTCAAATCACTAGAAGAAAAACAGAGCCAATTAAATCAGATCAGCTAACAACAGGAAGAGTTAAAAATAAAAGAAAGCAATACAGACGCAGACTGTGGCCTATTTGAAAGAAAGCAGAATACATTTTATGTAAAAAAAAATATAGATCCTTTTACTCTTTTCATGTGCTTAAATATGCATGGGACCTAAATAAATCAAAACATTTTCCGTTATTTTTATTCAAAAAATAAAAATAATAGAAAAGACCATTCATAATACATAACCACTTAATAACTTTTAAAAATTCTTAAATACTCTTGGGTTTGAAGGAAATCTAAACAAATTACGGATTGTTTTGAAATCAGCCCCATTGAACATTCTATACAAAAAAGACAAATTTCCCAAAAGAAAAATATATAAAGGGACTGGAAGCAGCAAAGACAACTAAATACCCTTCTGTCCCTCAACCTGGAGGAGACTAAAAGTGTTGACAATGTCTAGTGATTGATGGGGAAGCAGGCCTCCCACAGACTTCTGGTCGACTTGCAAATTGCTATAAAATCTAGAGGAAAATTTGAGTTCATGCATCAGAATTGGCCTTCTAAGAATATATCCTAAGGGAATAAATGGAAAACTGCTCGAAGATTCATGGATAAGGATATTCATTGGCATGAACAGCTGAAAAATGTTCACTCTGTCAATAGGGGAGTAGTTAAATCAGTGATGGTTGTGAACTGTGGGTTCTCGGTACCCATCACATGGGACGAGGCAGATCCCTACATCTTGACATGGTCAGATAATGATCTATCATTATAGATGGAAAAACCACAGGCATGTTACTGAGCCACGTACTGAGATGATCTTGTCTTAGGAACCCTGTTGATTGCGTTTGCTCTCTAAGTGTGTCTATTGGACAGGAAATATCTAAAAGAATAAGGGGAATAAATAGGTGTCACTGTTAGCTTTCATGGGGGATGAGGGGTTAGATTATAGAGTGAGATGGTGAATGTTTGATTTCTGCTTTATAAGTGTCTTCATGGCTTGCACTTTGAAATTTTAAAAATGAGTTTCCTTAATATGAAAAATTTGACACAGATGGGCAGTGCCTGTGGCTCAAAGGAGTGGGGTGCTGGCCCCATATATCAGAGGTGGTGGGTTCAAACACCAGCCCTGGCCAAAAACTGCAAAAAAAAAAATTTGACACAGATATGCCCAGTAAAATGACAATAATTAAATGAAGACTTGAACACAGAAGGGCTGTTATGTTTGTCCAATTATGGTTATGAGTTCCCTTAACTTTGCTGCTGGTTATTCAAGAGAGAGGTGTGTGTAGGGGTAATTGAGGGAGAGGGAAAAGGAGAGAGAGGGTAAGGAGGGAGAGAAGAAGAGAGAGAAGGAGAGAGAAAGAGAAAAGAGAGAAAGAAGAGAGAAGAGAGGGAGAGGGGAAGAGGGAGGGAGTGAGTACAGGTGTGAGGATGGCTGCCGTTGTACGCAGCTAGGATGCAGGCTGTGCTGGGGGATGAAGTGAGGAGGGGAAAGGGTCTTGTCACCTCATCTCCGAGCTCTGAGCTTGTCACCTCAGCTGTCAATGCAGCTCAGAAGACCTCTACTTAGTGCCTTTGAGGTTGCTGTGGCTCCAAGAAGTGTCCCAGATGGAGGACCGATGTCACCTTCACCTTCTTCCCACTATTTCCTACCCTGGGGTCATCACTTGCATTCTCAGAATGCCCCCATGACTTCATATTTCTTGCATGTCACTCTGGAGGGAATACTTCCTGTATTTGTTTTGATCTCATCTTCCTGAGGGCAGGAGGGGAGCCTCCTGTCTCCCTGTCCCCTCCACACCCATCATTCTCGGCAGTACAAACAGTCCTCACTCCTGCCCAGAAACCCCCTCATTGACGTCCTGTGCTTTCCTTGTGTCAGCCACTCCTAGATCGGCTCTGCTCTCTGCTCCCATCCTGTGCTAAAGTTGGATTCCCAGAGAATGAACGTGACATCTGTTAGGTAAAACGTTGCTATGGCATGGAGGGGCATAGCCTTCTCTTTAGAAGATGTGTGCCCAAGTATTTAGGAATGAAATAGCATGATGTTTATAAGGTACTTTTGAGTCATGCAACAAAAAGGGGAAAAAAAGGATGGGAAGAAAATAAAAAAGAGAGTAAACACATACCGAAATACTACCGCCCCGTGAGTCTGGGTGGTAGGTACGCAAGCGTTGAGGTACTGTCTTCTCACTCTACTGTATGCCCATCATATTGTGTGTTACTCCATAAAAAGTGAGGAAAGATATTTACTGAACAGAGCAATATCAGCCGGTGACCACTTGAATGTCCCTTGAATTTGTTCCTTCTCTTCCACTTCCATCACCAGGGCCTGAGACCTCCTCATCAGTTTCCACACTCAGCCTATTCCATTCCACTCATTCGCCACGAAGCTGCCAGGAGCTGCCCCCGAGGCCCTCAGTGCTCTGTCACAGCAAACTCCACTAGCTTCAACCACCCTGGATGCCACAACCCAGCAAGTCACAGTTGGTCACGCTCTGCATGACCCTACCCTGCTTCACCTCCTCAGGCTGGGAGGCCCTTCCCCTCCCACAACCTTCCTCCTTGGCTACCTGGCAACCTCCTGTCCATCCCTCAGGCCTCAGCTCTTTCCAGGATAACTTCTCCCACTTCCTCCTGCCTGCCTTCCCATCTCCTTCTTCCTGACGCCCCTGTCATGTTCTGTGCACACACGTGCTACTCAGTGTGGTGGACAGTGACTGGATCTAATTCATCTGTGTAATGCCAGGACCTCATCCAGGTACTGCTATGTAGCAAACAAACAGATGGCTGTTAAAAGAGGGAATGAATGAATCAATGAATGAATGATGGTCCAAGTTAGGAAAGTCAGTAAACCTTCTGATTTGCATATGTTTGGAATACTGAAGTGGTCATTATGCTCTTTGTTAATTCACCTTTTACTGAAGGACTACCACAGGCCACTAGTCCTATGACCATTTTTATATTCAAGTCCAGCTTGATTCATTCATTCACTCATTTATTCACTCACTCATCAGGCTCTTGACACTTGCTGAGCTTGGGGCACTGTAGACTTGCCAAAGTCAATCAGTCAATCAGACACAGCTCTAGGAGGAGATAAGGCATGAGCATAAATACAGGAGAAAAGTGGTCAGGGTCATGGGAAAATATAGGTAATGGGTAGTGGGAGTGCAGAACAGGGAGAAATGACTCCTAGGAGTCTCCTGAAAGAGGACATGAGGAATGACTTCCTGGCTGAGCTGATGTTTGCACTTGACTTTGAAGGATGGAGAGTTTTAGACATCAGCCTTTGGAAGGGGAAAGGCATTCCAGATGAAGAGACAGAAGCACAAAACTAAGCCACGAGCCTTTGCAGACGAGTCACCACTTTGCTGGAAAGTCATTGAAGAGAAGTGGTGGAAAAAGTCGGGGAGGTAGGATGGGATATTCAGCTTTCATTCTGTGAGCACAGGTGCCGTGGAAGTTTTCAGAGGTAGAACTGACCAGTCATGCTTCCAGGTTATCCCAGCAGCAGTGTGCAGAAATGTGTGCATTTAACTGGTCCCTTGAAGAGTCCCTAAGAGCACCACTGACCTCACTGTGCATAGGGTTTAGCTCAAAAACTTGCACATACTAAACACTTAATACATTTCTTTAATTTTAATTGCACTGGTCTGAGGATATGTATACATTTGTGAATACTTGAACATCTACCTCTCTTACTGCAATACACCCATTCAGCCAATTCTCCCTAATTGAAAACTCTCAAGGGCAGGAAGTTTCTCTTAGCTGCATTTCTCTTTGCTTGGCTCCCCACCACTCCAAATCCTCAACACGTCTTTCCTGGATCATTGCGACAAGATTCCTGATGGTTGCCTTCCCATGAGCTTTCTGCACAGCAACTAACCCTGGTGGACCCACCCTGCTCAAGAACCTGCCATGGCTCCCTCTTACTTATTGGCATTTAAGATCCATGTTCATAGCCAGGCCACACTCTAACCCTGTCTATCTCCCATTCCTTATCCATGTGTCCCCCACTCTAGCCAGACCATTCCCTCCCCCAGTTCCCTTGTTTGATCCTCCTTTTCACAGCTCTGCTCATGCTGCTACCCCAACTCGCTCTTTTCCTCACAGCTCAAGGCCTGTCTTTGCCAGCAGTGGGATATAGTGTGAAGATTCAGAAAGACCTGGCTTTAGATCCCAGCTCTCTGATTCCCCATGCAAACATAGATAAGCTAGGCATTCTCTCGCAATTTCACTTTTCTCATCTACAAGTCGGGAACAATAATGATAGCATCTATTTGTTATTACAGCTTATTACCATCAACAAGGCTATTGTGAAGAGTTAATAAGATTCTGTGCTCAATAAGTGGTGACACTCCCTTCTTCTCAGCCTCCTTGGATCTCCAGTAAGGAATTCCTGTGAGTCAGGTGCTTATGGGGGAAGGAAGCTGGATTTTGAGGGAGTATATAGCATGTATAGCCCGACACTGCAGGCTTTTGTCATTTATTCCCTCTGCACCCGTAAAATATAAACATTTTTGCCCTCATTTTAAATATGAGGAAACTTAGACTGAGAAAGGGGAGCAATCTGCCTGAGATCACACATCTCTAATCTAACCCTTACTAACTGTCTTCAAAACAAGCACAACAGCCGTTATTAAATATTTACTGCGTTCCAAGAACTATGCTGGGCATATTACACACAATAGCTCATGTAAGTGCTTTATCCTGACAGCCACGGTCCCCAGAAGGAGACGTGAGCCTCAGAGAAGTTAAGGGACTTGCCTAAGGCCCTGCAAACAGTAAACGGAAGGGCTGGATTCCAACAGGGGACCATATGACTTCAAGCCCATGTCCTCAACTACTGTGCCGTGTAGGCCAGTGAGGTGTCTGGACTTGGAATGCAGCCCTGGGAGGTCGAGATTGGTCTTGCCAGGTTTTCCATGGGACCTGGCCCACATATGGGGTTGCAGTAATCATTCCTGATCACGGGGGCCTGCAGGTGAGGCAGGACCCGCCATTAGCAGTGGCAATAGTTACTTTGTCAGCTTTGACACTTACCCAATGGTGCAGCCGGCATCTGCTTCAATGATCCAGATACAGTTGAGGTTGTGTTCATATGGAGCTGGATACCCAGGTGATAGCACCTGCCCCGACACTTCTCCTTTCAACGTCCCTCCACACTCAGCTGAAAGAAATCCCAACAGAGTGAGCCTCGCGGGGTGGCCTGAGCCGCCAGCAGTCACTCAGAGGCTCCTCATGCCTATGTGCCCCTGAGTGCTCCATTCATTCTGGGTGACTGAATGCAGTACATCAAAAGGTCCCTGGATGAGATCTGTATCCAGAACCTATAAAGAACTCCTATAATCCAACAACAAAAAGACAAATAACCCAATTAAAAATGGGTAAAGGATTTGAATAAACATTTCTCCAAAGAAGATATGTTAACAGCCAATAAGCAGATGAAAAGATGTTTGACATCATTAGTCCTGAGGGAAATAGAAATCAAAACCTCAATGAGATATCCCTTCACGTCCACTGGGATGGTCGTAGACAAAAAGACAGAAAATAACAATGACAGACTGCGGAGAAACAATTGAGGATGTGCAGAAACTGGAGCCCTCACGTGTTAATGGTGGAAATGCAAAATAGTGCAGCCACTTTTAAAAACACTTTGGTCGTCTCCCAAAATGTTAAACATAGGATCTGGCCATTCTACCCTTAGGTATATAAACTTAAGAGAAATGAAAATGTTTGTTCACAGAAAAACTTGAACGTGAATGTTCATAACAGCATTATTTACAGTAATCAAAAGGTGGAAACAAAGCCAGTGTCTATCAGTTGATGAGTGGGGAAACAAAACGTGGTAAATCCACGCAATGGAATATTATTTAGCTGTAAAAAGGAATCAGGGCTCTGATAAATGCAATGATACAGACGAACTTTGACAACATCGGCTAAGTGAAAAAAGCCAGACACAAAAGGCCACACACTGTGCAGTTCCATTTATATGAAATTCCCAGAACAGGCAACTCTTATTAGAGACTGAAGGTTCATTAGTGGCTGCCAGGGCCTGGGGTTAGGGGACAATGGACAGTGACTGCTGATGGGGGGTCGATTTTTACTTGGGGAAACAACATGTTCAAAAATTAGGTTGTGGTGATGGTTGCACAACCCTGTGAGTAGACCGAAAACAACTGAATTGTACACTGTTGAACAAAGCAGGCCTTGGGGTGTGGGTCTGACTGCCTACTCTGTGGCCCAGCTCCCCCAAGCCTCTCAGGGAGCAACACGCAGGAGCTCGAGCCTGCTCGCTGACAGCAACAGGACTGGTGCCAGCTGCCAGGAGGACAGAGGTCAGCAAGGTACTAGCCCTCCTCTGGAAGAGCCTGCAGTCTAGTAGAGGAGGCAGCGGCTGTGTGTGCTCTGTGCCCTAACTAGCACAAGTGGTGAGTGGCAGCAAATGTGATCAATTTTCCCCAGCACAGGACAGGGACAGTCCAGGAGAACGACAGTTTCTAATAAACCTTGAGGGAGGAACAGAATTTGAGCAGATTGGTTGGGTGGCAGCAGGGGCTGGAAGGGACAGGAGGAAGAGGACCCTGCAGGCAGGGAGAGGCGTGTGCAGGGCTCCTGGAGGTGAGGCGCTGCCTGGCAGGTTGGGCAGGGGTATGAGTAGGGAGAGGTGGTGGACGGGGCTGCAAAGCCGGGCCAGCATGGGGGTGGGGTGAAGGGTACTGTACACTGTACACTGTACACCAGGCTGTTGTACAGTCACCACTATAGGAAAGAACTGCAGAGTCTGTACACGCGAGTGGGTTGATCATTAATGAACTTCATCACTAATGAAACTGGAGGTGGAGAGATCTTCACTGCCCGCTGCTGTAGTCACTGACATCAATAGCGGCTGGTTCCTCCTGGCCTCCTCCTCCGCCCTCCCCCACATCTAATCTGCCTCCAAGACCAGCCTCCGAACCCGTGTGAGTGTTCACACTTGACCCTGCTCTGCCCACACTGCTTGAGCTGGGGCTCAGGCCCTCACCATCTCTAGGCTGACACATTTGTCTGCCATCTGCAGTGCTGTTAGAGGGATCTTTATAAAATGCAAACATGTCACTGCTGCGTTCATTCCTAGACCAAAGTCCAAACTCTTCAGTTGAGCCCAAAAAGCCCACCAGAGGGGCTCCCTTTGGCTTCCCTGAAGCCCCTGGTCCAGCTGAGTCTGATGTTCACTAGCCCAGGCTACAGGAACTCCTCTTGTCTCTACTTGGACCAACGACCTGACAAACATCCTCCCTATGAAACCTTTTGTGACACCCTTCCCCTCTTAGGTGGAGTTGACACTGTCCTCCCTGTGTCTCCAATATAGGGTGAGTAGATGTCCTACCACGTGTAATATGTCATTCAAATCA
Organism: Arctocebus calabarensis; assembly: GCA_963573935.1. NCBI lineage: Eukaryota > Metazoa > Chordata > Mammalia > Primates > Lorisidae > Arctocebus > Arctocebus calabarensis. The sequence continues at coordinate 18,685 of CAUYON010021500.1, read as the reverse complement.
CGTCTATTTCCTCCACCGGACTGTAAGCCCCTTGGCTGCAGGAACCCTGTCTTACTCACAATTGCACATCAAGTGCCTGATATAGTGTTTGGCACCTTAAGAGATGCTTAATAAATATTTACTGAATGAGTGGATGGCTAGATGATCAGATGAACAAAAGAAGCTTATTGCTTTCCAGGCAAATTACTATCAAGGGTCTGAATCAGGGGAAGGTGAATGAAAATGAAGAGGAGAATAATTACTGCAGAGCTATTTAGGAAAGGGAAGAGTTGATTAGGGAAGATGCTAGAAGAACTAGGAGAAGAAGGGATCAAGGTCACAGACCCTTAGTTGTTGCTACAAAGGACCCATCAAGTATCTCATGGACCCCTTGAGAAGCACTAGTCTTCTACTAGATTCTTTGCTCAAATCTCATGGAGGGACCTCCCTTCGTGGTGCTGCTGGGACAGGAGGTGCCCACCTGACTGGACAACAACAGGCTGAAGGGGCCCATGGTAGGGAGTAGGGCATTGCTGAGAGGAAGAGGCTCGACCTGCTCCACAGCACAGGAGGTGACTGAGAGGTGGCAGGACATCATGCACACCCTTGGTTGGAGCTTCTTGGTATATTTCAGATCGGAAGTCCCTCCTCCTTCCTGGAAAGCGAGTGTTTGGAGGCAGCAGCTTGGGGAGCTTGTCATTGCAGACACACCTGCTCCTTTCTGGAGCAGACACACCTTGTTTGGGTCCTGACGAGGGGCTGGAGAGGGCTGAGTGGGCCGCACGTGCAGATTCACCAGCATCAAGGCTGAAGACTCTGCTCTTTCTGGTCTTTTCCCTTTCTCTCATCCTACAGCTTTGGCCAGTTTGGGCAGCAGCCTCTACTTGTCAACAAAGAAAACCCTGGATGCTTGGAGCCAGTGATTTTCAACCAGTGTGCTGTGAGAGGATCATAGGTATGCCACGAAAAATTTTAAGTCCATTAATTTAATTATTTTCAAAAGGAGTTCAAAGCACAGTAAGTATATTCTTTTTTTTAGTCCTTTTTTTTGATCAACATAATTTAAGTGTGCCATGGAAGTTTAACTATAGGTTCAAGTACACCATGAGATAAAAAAGGTCAAAAAACACTGCATGAAGCTAGAGCAGTCACTTTTGGTAGACCATGATGAAGTCTACCGCAACACAAGATGTATAAAAATAGGCACACAGAGTCGCCAATACACAGCCTTGGGAGTCTCCATGGGGAAGGCCTCCAGGTTTCTAAGTACAGATGCTCTTACTTAGCGTGGCTTGGGCAGATCCAATAAATCAAGTCCACCTGGAATTCTTTTTGTTGTTTTGGTTTTTGGAAACAAGGGTCTCATTCTATTGTTTAGATAGAGTGCTGTGGCATCGTCATCGCTCACAGCAACCTCAAAGTCCTGGGCTCAAGGCATCCGCCTGCCTCAGCCTCCTGAGTAGCTTGAACTATAGCCATATGCCACTATGCCTCCTAACTTTTCTAGTTTTTGAAAAGATGGAGTCTTGCTATGCTGCTGAGGTTGGTCTCAAATTCCTGACCTCAAGAAATCCTCCTGCCATGACCTCACAAAGTGCTAGGATTACAGATGTGAGCCAACATCCCTGGCCTCCACTAGTATACAGGGTGGGCATAAAGTTCATGTGCAAATTAAAATACTTGTATACAGACTTTATGTCCACCCTGCATTTAATAATTATCCTATAAAGTGAATCATCACTCCTCCTTTACATGTTTGTGCTCTGGCTTGCTTTCCTGTGGCATTACACCGTCATCTGTGTATGCATGAATCTCCCCGGCTACCTGGGATCTACTTGTCTCTGTATTCCTAGTACCTCGCATAGGGTGTGGTACATGAAAGAAAGGAGGGATAAGAGGAACGGAAGGGGAGAGAGAAGGGATTTGTCTGCAGACTGGGTCAATCTCAAGGACAATAGGAAAGGAAGTTCCTAGAAGCTGTGTGAAGGCCACTGCTTCGATCTGTCCACTTTCGGAGAGTCTTAAGTTCATGCCTTCAGCCCTTGCACCTGTTCAGGCCAGAAAGTTTATATTCCCACCTTGTCCATCCTGTTGGTAAATTCTAACCCGTTCCTCCAAATTTCAACTGCAATATTCCCTTCTGAGCAAAACTTTCTCATATCCTCTTAATGCATTGCACATGACTCTTTCTATAGTGTTTCTCTTATATGATAATTATCTGTTTGTGAGTCTATTGTCCTTGCTATGGTGTGGGAATGGGCTTCTCTTTCTCTTTTTCTCTCCTTCCTTCCCTTCCTCCCTCTCTCCCTCCCTTTCTCCTTCCTTCCTTCTTCTTTCTACTTCCACACCTACCCAGACATACACTCGCGCCAATTCTGTGGGGGGCTTGGTAGGCACTTACATGTTTTTCCAGGGGACATTTTGTTTTTACAAGATCAGCCAGTGTTGCATGAGGATGTGGGGAAGGGGGCAGAGAGAGGGAGAGCCCTGATGCTGGGGAGACAGGGTGAAGCAGTGTGGAGGGGATCCTCACTGCCAGGGAGCTGGGTGGCAAGAGATAAAGAGCCCAGACAAACAGAATCCCCGATTTAGCCTGTTTCGCACTTCTGCCCTCAGGCCACCATCTCTTGTCCTGGGACACCTGAAGCTTTCAGAAAGCCTCTGCTGACATTCTAGAAGAACCATAGGCTTGAGGAGATGCAAGTTCATTACTGCCATCTTTGCAAGACTGAGATCAATGCTAGTTAATGATCTTGTTCTTACCCTTAGAAAAGGGGGCATGAGCTCCATTTTACCTACAGGGGAACTGAAACCAAGAGTGAGTCGGAAACTTGTTTGAGTCTTGGTGCTAAGAGATCCTCTGCCACCTCTTCCCCAGCTCTGAGGACATGACTTGGCTTTGGTTCCACTGGCTAAATGTGTGACAAAGGCAAGGCACCCTGTCTGAGTGTGCTGCCACAGGGGTGTAACGGGGTGTGAAAATGGGAAGGGAGGGTGGGTAAGCCATGATGACCGTTAATAGGATTTCCCCGAGCCCCAGGAGAAGGGGGTCCAACTGGAATGAGACCAGGGTTGGAGTGTGGGGTTGCCAGAGATCCGAGTGGTTCCCAGCAGAGCAAATGGTCTCTTACCGACACAGGTGGGCAGAGGCCGGTCCCAGGTCCTACGCTCCCCGCTCAGACATAGCAGCTCTTCACTGCCCCGCAGGTTGTATCCAGGGTCACAGCTGAAGGACACAGAGCTCCCTGCAAAATGACCTCCATCATGGACCTTGTAGCCAAACTGGGGAGTTCCTGGGTCCTCACATTTGATGAGCTCAAAACCTGGTGACGAGAGAAGAGGCAGAGTGAACAAGACCTATCGCGGTGGAAGCCATGCTTCCTGCCCTCCCTCAAAGCCACATGCTCAGGAAGACATCTTAGCCCCTGCCCCAGGTTCTGATAAACTCTCCACTGGTGATTCCCTCCACATTTCAATGCATGGTTGAGGGCATATTAAGGAGAATTAGTTTTCATATTGTTATACGTAAATGAGTTCAGATTTAATAGTTTTCAGGCCCAGGGTCTGGATTTTCTATTTCTTTTGTTGACCTCAATAGTATTCTTTCAGCAGGAGCTCTTCTTTCCATTTTGCTCACTGAAACATTCTGATAAGATAGGACAATATGGAGAAGTTACTTTACATATAGGTTTAAGACCTCAGTTATGACTTGCTTAAACATATCCTATTGAAAAAGGCTGGAAAAGAAAACAGACTTACACAGAGCTCCCACTGTATAGGGCTTTGCATGTGTTATCTCTCGTTTGTTATTCACAGGAGGTGGATAGGCAGGTATAATGATCTACATTTTACAACTGAGAGCACTGACTTGGGAAGGCTAAATAAATTTTTCGCACAATTTTCATGTGATAGAAATGTAATGTAAAGGTGACTCTATTTAATCCTCTTCCACTGAACCGCCTGCAAAGATGCCTCTGTCAGAGTGGCATGATGGCTCAAGGTAGTTGCCAAAATAATTGAAAAAAGCAGATAAATTTTTAGCAAGAAAAAGGAAATTTATTAATGATCCCCCAGCAAGCCAAGCCCCATACTAGTGACTGCAGGTCTCATAGAAAGGGTTTTATTCATAACTTTGAGGAGTAGCAGCTGCTTCTGGGAAGTCTTCTAGGCTCATAATTAACTCTGTTCTCAAAACAACCCACCTGCAAGAGTAATCAGCCTCATTCCCATAATAGCCCAGATTAGCCTGATCCAAAACAATCCAAAATAGCCTGACCAAATCTGTCAACCACCTTGCTTATATCCAGCTAACTATCAAATGTCTTTGCCAGATGGCCTAGAGCCCAAGTAAGGGGAATCTTAAGTATACTCATTTTTCCCCCCACTAGCTTTTTTGAGGTAAAATTCACCTACCATACATTTACCCATCTAAAGTATACAATTCAAATATGTTTTGATATATTCATGGAGTTGTGCAGCTGTTACCACAATCAGTTCTAGAATATTTTCATCACTCCAAAAAGAAGCTCCATGCACATTTCCCCCCAACTCCCTCAGCCCTGGGGAAACTACCCATTTATTCTCTGTCTCTGTGGATTTGCTTATGCTGGACAGTTTATATAAATGGACTTATACAATATGTGGCCTTGGTGACATGCTCCTTTCACTTCGTATAATGTTTTCAAGGGTCATCCATGTTGAAGAATGGATCAGCACTTTATGCCTTTTACTGGCCACATGGTATTCCACTACATGGACACATAACACTTGGTTTATCCATTCATCTGTTGATAGGGTTTTAAGACAGGCTAGCATATCACATTCTTTGTATCTGGTGGGCAAGCACAAGCTCAAATAAATGACTAAAATTGGAAAGCCTTGAATTCATTGTACACACACAATGAAAGACTTACTGGAAAATTGCAATTCAAAGCCCTTGCTGGTGTTTTCAGCATCAGTGATGAAATCAAGCCACAGACTGCTGGATGTGCTGTTCAAAGTCACCCCCATCATCTCAGAATTGCTGAACACACCCAGTAAGCGGGCGGAGTTGTTGCTGCCATCGTAAACCTGGATACAGGAGAGAGCCCCAACCCAATGTCATCAGCATGGCCTTATTTTGAACATCGCCTTTCTACCCCACAGCCCACCGTTCTGGAGTTTAGCACTGGTAACAACTGCTGGAGGCTCAATGAGTCATCAGATGCAAGGAAGACAGTGGTGTGAAACCAGCAACTGAGCAAGCTATCTCGTTTCCCCTTGGTGTCAGTTCTGTGCCTGGCCAATCTCTAGTGTGAACCTGGTTTTTAGGAAATGGTCACTGTCTAACCTTTTCTTTGGAGATCTGTTCCTGTTTCTCCAACCCCCATATGGCAACAGTTTATTCTTCAGCAGCCTGGGGAGGGCAGGTTAGGGTTGTGTGCCTCCCAGGCCATCTGTTTCTGCAGACAGGCAGGATGAAAGCACTCGACACTTCCATATTGCTAAATCCTCAATCCTGTCCTTCCAGTAGATGAGATGGTCATCCTCCCACCTGACCCCAGCCCACTCTGCTGGACATGATCCCCAGGATCCAGGGAGGATGGAGTTTAAATGGCCAGTATGTCATGGTGACTTTTCCTTCTCCAAGCTCAGCCTCTGCCCCTTCCTTCCTAAAGTGAGGGCTCCAGCTAGGGCCTGCTGGGCTTGCCGAGGGGGAAATCGTGCAGGCATCTGGCTTCCCTGACTCCCATCTGTCCCCCGAACTTCTGAGCACCGGCAAAGACAACAGTCATCAGAATAATGAACCAGCTCCCCAGGTTTCGAGGTTGCTGCTCCTTTCCAGATAATTGTACAAATAACAACAGAAGTTGTGATTGAGTGAAAGATCCCCTGGTGCTTTGGTAAATATCAAAGATGGGAGCTATGGGTGGGTGATGAATATTTGTGCATGGCACACAATGTGGTGCCAGCTGCCAGCAAATTGGAACAATATTTCCATTCCACTATTTATGAAGCAAAGCTTTGTAAAAGAAGCCATCCTTCAAGCTAACAGCACTGTATATTACAAGAGATTTGTTTGGGCTCCTGGGAACTTCAAGTCTGTCTCCAGATCCTATGTGCAATTGCTTTATGTCACTGATAGACTGAGTGAATTCTGGAATTACAGCAGATATCGGAATGATACCAGTTCAAATAGTTTAGCCCACAGCTACATGTAAATGTAATAAAAATTATTTTGACCCATTAAATATATATTGAGATTAATAGATCAAGGCATAAACCATCAATGGTTGCTAATGTTTAATAAGAGATACAACCAGACATTGTGTGTTTCTTAATGGAAGATAAAACCATCACCTATGAAGCTCTTTTGCCAAACAAAATCAAACCAGATCTAATCAAGCCACTGGATCTAATTTCCACCTTCCAGGAAATACTGAGAGGACAGAGGAACATGAGAAATGATACTCCAGGAATGTAGTCAGCAAAATCCAGAATGTGGAAAATTCCGCTCAACCCATGGTGTTATTTCCTTGACAAATAAATTATGAGAGGGATAAAAAAAGAGACTGAGGGAGAAAGTCACATATTTAAAAAAGTGAGATCACTAATCTAGTATGTGAAGCTTATTTGAATCCTGACTCAAAACAAATTGGTGCATTTTAGAAATATTAGGACATACGTGAGATACATGTAATGGGAAATTTGAACACTCACTGGATATGTGATGGTATTTGAGAAATGATTGCTAGTGAATCAAAAGTAGGATAGGAACAGGATATTGTCCTTAATTTCCAAGCATAATTCATCCTAATTCGTTAAGAACAAAAGTGTTATTTGTGACATTACAATAAAATACTCATTGCAGAAAAACTTATAAACAGGAAAACACACACATACTGAAACAACTTTCAGCACGTAACAACATTGTGGTGATCATTTTTTCAGGCTTTGTTCTATGCATTTCTTATCTTCTACAGATTTTTTTTAATAAAAATAAGATGCAACTATCGATACTCTATAGGGTAATCATCTTTTTCACTTAATAGAATGTGTTTATATTTTAAATCATTACTTACTTTTTCCACAACAGCATTTAAATGGCTGCTGGAGTTTCCATCATGAAATTAACCTACATTCACAATATATTCATGCCTATAATATGTGCCGTGGCATATAAAAGGTGCTCAGTAAATGCACGATAAATAAACCGATATTTTTCCTCTAGTACTTTTGTCCTTAAATCAACCTGGAATTTATTTTGGCAGATGATATGAGATTCCACCTTATCCCTTTGATAGATTAGCCATTTAGCAAAACCCAGTCTGTAAATATTCTACCCACCACCAATTTGAAATCCATCTTTTTCAAATATATAATTACATAAATTCAGTTTTGTTTGTCAACTTTCTAGTCTATTACATTTGTCTACTGTCTATTCCAGAGCATGATACTTTCTAGTCTATTACATTTGTCTACATGTCTATTCCATAGCTTTTATAATCGGTTTACAATGTTAATATTCAGGAGAGAAAGTTTTCATTTTTCTTCTCTTAACTCAAAACAATTATTCTCCCAGATGTACTCTTATAGATAAACTAAAGAAGACTTTCCCCAGATTAAAAACATAAAACAAACCCCTCCAAATACAACATGCAATTCTTCTTGCTCTTTTTTTTGGAAACAAGGTCTTTCTCTGTCACCTGGGCTGGAGTGCAATGGTGTCATCATAGCTCATAGCAATTGTAAAATCTGGGTTCAAGTGATCCTCTAGACTTGGTCACCAAGCAGCTAAGACCTCCTGGTGCCGGCCCACGACTCCTGGCTAATTTTTTTTATTTTCTGTAATGATGATGTCTATGTTGCTCTGGCTGGTCTTGAACTCCTAGTCTCAAGTAATCCTCTTGCCTCCATCTCCTAAAGCGCTAGGATGATAGGCATGAGCCATTGCACCTGGACCAAAACACAATTCTGACTGAGTTACATTAAATGTATGGATTGATTTGGGAAAAAAAAATGCATCTGTGTGATTAATCTTCTTAGCCACATACATAGTGTCTGATTTCACTTTAATCAAGTTGTCTTTTATGTCTCTTGGTGACATTTAGTACTGACTCCTGGGTATTTTTATATTTTTGATTACTACTGGGAATTGGGCCTTTATATACATTATTTCCTACATTACTTGGTAATCTAGTTCATCATCATATGCAGGTGATAAAAATATCTCCCTGAGAAATCCCAGAGACTTCATGCTTACCCATCACGTCCGATAAGGCAACATAGCTGGTTTCAAAAGGAAGATGCTAAGCGGATGGCTTTTTAAACACAATTACAGATGTGGGCATCATTTCTATGAATGTTTCTGCACGTCCACTTGCACGCACATGCTGAGTTTCTCCAGGGCAGAGTGGAGACACCGGTTGCAGGAAAGGCACATGTTGAACTTGGTTAGACACCAACACATTGCTCTCTGAAGAGGAATACCAACTTACTCTCTCACTAGCAACATAGGACAGTTGTTTTGGCTTTACACTTGGTAAACACTTGGTATTTTCAGGCACTATGCTGACACTTGGTATTTTCAGGCACTATGATTTTTTCCAATTTGATGGGTATAAAATGATATCTCATTTTAATTTACATTTCCTTGATTACCACTGAGGTCAAGCATCTTTTTGTATGTTTACCAACAATTTTACTTTCCTCTTCTGTGAATTACTTGTTCATATCCTCTCTTCACCCCACACCAAGAACTCTCCCTGTATTTATTTTAGTTAAATCACCTTCAAAATAAAGTTTCATTGTTTTCTCAGGGAAGATTATGCACATTTTGTGTGTGGATGTGTGGGGTTTATTCCCAGATGTCTTATAGTTCTTGTTTCTATTTTAAATGAGATGTCTTCCTTTGATTACACATTTTAATTGGTTGGAGAAATACGAGTAGCTTGGCGGAATTGTGTGATTGGGTCTAATAATTTATTAGTTGATTCTTTTGCGTATTCTAAATAAAAGAGATGATTTTTACATTCCTTCTTAATTATTATATCATCTTTTTTTGGATATAATTCTAACTATTTAAATCTTCAGTATAATCCTAAGTCCTAGTGGTGATAGGAGAGCTATTGATCTTGTTCTTGACTTTATTGGAAATCTTTAGGAAGTATAAACTATTTATTAAAATAAGAGATTTTTAAGAAAACTCGTTAATGAGATTTTTAAAAAATCGTGAGTATTTATTAAATTTCACTACATGATATTTTGGAGTATATTAGCAATATAATGTTTTTCTTTTTCTTTTCTAACAAGATATTGGATGGAGCCACTATTTGAGCAGCGTTGCCCTACAAAAATGGCAATTACATATGGTTTGTCTAATAAATAACACTATGGGCTGTTCTAATTTTGACACATCCTCACATTCCAGGAATCAAGCCTTCTCAGTCATCATTGTTTTAATACACAGCTATATTCAATCTGATAATGTAGCTAGAATATTTAGATCTATGATCATAAGCGAGGTCACATTATTCTTTTCCTTTTAATTTTTAATTATAAATTGATACAATTTTAGTTGCACATGTGTATAGGGTATGAAGTGATGCTGTGATTTATGACTACAGTGTGGAATAATTAAATCAAGCTAACTAACATAACCTTTACTTCGAATACTTATCTTTTCTTTTTCTGGTAAGAACATTTGAAATTTACTCACTTGGTGATTTCGAAAAGTATAATATATTTTCATTTACTCCATTCACCATGCTGTGCAATAGATCTCACAGAAGAAGAACCTTATTCCTCCTGTCTGACCATGGTTTTGTGTCCCTTGACCATGATCCCTGCTTCCCCTTCTAGCAACCATCATTCTTCTCTTTGATATCACTGTTTCTATTTGACTCATTCAAAAGAAACAAGTTGGGAATTGATGCTTTGTTTTTCTATTTTCTGAAACACTTTTGTTATTGCAAGGACTAATACATTTATTTATTTATTTATTTATTTATTTATTTATTTATTTGAGATAGAGTCTCACTTTGTTGCCTCTGGTAGAGTGCTGTGGCATCATAGCTCACAGCAACCTCAGACTCCTAGGGTCAAGTGATTCTCTTGCCTTAGCCTCCCAAGTAGCTGGGACTACAGGCATTCGCCACAACGCTGAGCTATTTTTAGAGATGGGGTCTTGCTCGGCCTCCCAGAGTGCTGGGATTACAGGCATGAGCCATTTGTGCCTGGCTTGACTAATTGTTTCTTGAAGCTTTGTTGAAGCTTACCTGTAAAATAGTCTAGACCTAGGGCTTTGGAGAGAGGATATGAGTGAATTCCAATTTTTTTTAATGGTTATTTCTTTTTTCTAAGTACTTACATTTTGAAATTAGTCCTTTTTATCTACAAAGATTTTCATCTCATCTGAGCTTTCAGATTTCTTGACTTAGAGTTGTTCTTAAATATTTTCTTATTTTCATAATCCCTACCATATCTGAGATTATGTTCCCTTTTTTATTCCTAATATGTATGGCTTCTTTATTCCTTGATCCATTCTGCAACATTTTCTATTTTATTAGTTATTTTTCAAAGAACTAGTTGGCTTTGCTGATACTTGCTGTTGTTTTTTAGTTTTCTTTTTCCAGTCATTTCGGTCTTTGTTGTTAAAAGTATCTTTCTCCTCCTTTCTTTGGATTTACTCCACTTTAGTATCCAAACTACCCAAATCCTTATTTATTTTTAACCCAGGTGATGAGTCAGAAACTAGCAGAGATATATTAAAATCTCCCATGATGACTGTAACTTTATTAAAATTTTTTACATTTCCAGAACTTTTTATTTAATTTATTCATGCTATGTTATTTGGCACATAAAGTTTTACTGTGGGTTGATTATACATTTTATTAATATAAAAGAATCCTTTTTCATTTCCTTACGAGGTGTGGGAGAGGTTCTCAAATTTATCTTATAATAAGCTGATTTCATTTCTCTGCGGTTTACCATCTTCCATTCATTGCCTCCATTCCATTTTTTAATTGGGTGATCATGTTTTTCATCTCTATTCAATCTTTCCTCATCTCAGATTGCTCTGTTTTCATTATTGCCTATTTTTGTGTCATAAATATAATATTCTCTCAAATCCTGTTAAGAATACAAATTAGGAGCTTTTAAAGTATTTTTCTTTTCTTTGTTGCTTCCAGAGGGGCAATTAGCTCTGATTCCTCAGACAGGTCTCTTAGATCTGATCTACCGAATATTTACACATATTCGGTTAATTTTCTTGGGGATGCCAGTACAAAGCAAGAATGGAAATGGAGAATGGGAACACCCAATAGTCTCTCAGGGGAAGCAAAAGAGCTAAGCTCAAAGAGGCCCTAGCAGGAGCCTTTCCTACCCCTGGTGCTAAAGAGTGTACACGTGTGTGCACGCATCTGTGTATGTGTGTGCAAGTGGAATCACCTTGCTTTGCCTGACTTGCTAACAAACGCTGAATAAAGGCCAATGTCATGTTAAGAGGGGGAGAGTTCTGTGTGGTCTCTCAGACCTACTGCCTATTTCCAGAGGAGCTAGCAGGATTGAGATTTGGCCCTGCCCATAGGCAACCTCAGGCTCTGCTGCTCTGAGCTAGATGGCGTTTGGCTTGTCCTTAAACTTTCTGGCACTCAGTCTGCCGGCAGGATTTCATTTCATTTGTGTGAATTATAGCTTGATTAGACATTTCTCAATCTGGATTCATTTGGGGGCATTTCATTTGGCAGATATTTCTTTAAGTTGCATGTGAAAGGCACCCTTGTCTAATTTACAGGGCCGAGGCCACACTCCTATTTTTAACGTCCCTTTGGTCCTTCCGATGGGGACCTGTAGAGTTCGTAGTCACATGCCTGTGCTTCCCTCGCTATCTTGAGCTGGAAGCTGTCTTTCTGTACAATTGCATTGAAAGGCCCTTCCTGTCTTGCACATGCCAGAGTAGCAGCAAGGATCACCCGGAAGGGACCCAAATAGTAGGAGGCAGGTGGTTCTGGAGTGGGAGTGGGTGATGTTTAAGAAATCTGCAGTTATGGAGGGTAAGGAACAGATCAGGGGGTCATGCATGCAAGGAAGCAGGCATCTCATGGGTCAAGAAACGCAAGACCACAGAAGGTTTGGAGGGTTGGTCAACTGCATGAAAGATTGCATCTTTGGAGTTAAGTGTGAAGCTGGGGAGAGGTTTCCTTGGTCAGGAGTTCAGGTGTACATCACAGCCTCTTTGAAGGGACAGGCAAGTCCTTGAGATTAAGAAGGTGCCTGTGTTCTAGCAGATGGGGTCAATTACACCGGGGGAAGAGTGAGATGTTCTTGGAATGGACGCTTCTGCTCTCTTTCTGCAAATATTGGTGTTGAGGTAGACTAGAGTGACGGGTGTAAACTGCAGGGACACTGCACTGTGGCTGATTGTGGCTGCAGGGTAGCTGTGAATCCTGTTCATGTCCTAGGCTCTCCCCCTCAGATGGGCAGCCCCGAGGAAGGGCGTGAGATCAGGGAGGTGATACACACTCCTATCCCAACATCCCTGCACACCTGCCTTCCCTCCTGGGGGATTGTCCTAGAGGATCTGTATACACAGGGTTCCTTGCATGGTCTTTCAGCCAGGTCAGAAGCCACAGCCCGACCTTCTGAGGACAACAGTAAAGAGGCCTAGACACAGGAGGAAGATGATCTCTGCCTAGAACATCAGGCTGGATAGTGGAAGGCCGAGTGGCAGGGCACATTGGGCTGCAGAGGCAAAGTCTGAAGTCTGGAGAAGGTCCTCCCTGCGAGGTGCGGGAATGCAGGCTCCTCTCCCTATAACCCTCCAGGCCTTCCTGGGGTCCTGCCTCCCGCATGACCCCCCTGATCTCTGACGTAGGTGTCTCTCCTTTCTGACCCTGACCACCTCAGGAAGTCTGTCTCTGCCTGTCTACTAAGCTGCTCACCTGACCCTGAGGCCAAAACTTGATAGTGCAGTTGGGTGTACACACCTGTTGACTGCTCTGAATCTAGACCACCCAAAGTGAGGAAACTCAGGCACTAGCCATGGGTCATGTGACCTCCAACAACCTAGAGCCATTTCTGCCGATTCTATTCGGCCACATACACAGAACCATTGCTCAGAATTCCTTCAAAACCTGAACATTGCAACCTGTGCCTCCACTGATCACCTTTCTCCACTGACCACCTTCTTCCCAGAAGGCCTCTGCATTGCCTAGTCATATGACTTCCATCTGGACCACTGCAGAACGGTCCCTCTGCCTCACTGTCCCACTGCTGCTGATTAACAGATGACTGGAGGGGCCTGTGCGGTGGCTCACACCTGTAATCCTAATACACTCTGGGGGGCCGTGGCAGGTGGATTGCCTGAGCTCATGGGTTCGAGACCAGCCTGAGCAAGACTGAGACCCTATCTCTACTAAAAATAGAAAATAGCCAAGTGTTGTGGTGCATGTACAGTAGTCCCAGCTACTGGGGAGGCTGAGGCAAGACGATTGATTAAATGTAAGAGTTTGAGGTTGCTGTGAGCTGTGATGATGCCATAGCATTCTACCCAGGGACACAGAGTGAGACTCTGCCTCAAAAAAGAAAAAAAATGAATGGAGAGAAGAGGGGGTCCAGGGAGATGCCTCAAGACACGGTCCTGGGAAGGGTGTGAAGCTTGTTTGTGTGCCTGTGTTTGGAGACGCACACGGTTTGTTATGTGGGGCTGAAAAGTGGAGCTGAAGAAGCCAGGGGAATCGCTCTACCCCAGTTCCACCCAGTCATCTCAGGATGCGTCTTCTTGGGTTCAAAAAGCAGCGGGTAAGAGTGAGAAACACCTTTCACACGCACGTGCACACATACATGAACAAGAGAATGTGTGCAAGTGGCCAAGATATCATCTGTGCATAAAAAAGGACAGCACATTTATCACATCAAAACGGAATCCAAAAGAATGTGGATCTCACGGTTTCTCTTTGGATTTTTCAGAGTAGTGGCTTCTGGTTTTTCTAGTGTCAGACTTCTACGGCTACAGAGAATAGAAGTATATAAGATAAGCTAAGAAAGTTCTTTGGCCTAGAATGAAAATGGACCTACTCTAGGTGAGATTTTTCATTGTAATCTATTTTATAAAGGCAGCTCTTTAATTAATTCTCTAAAGTCAACTCTGATTCCACACACACCCCACACATTATTGGAGATGCCCGCTTCATCACACACATACGAAGAGATACAAGACGCATGTGTGCTCAGAGCCTTACCAACTCCCCCTTTATCACCTCTCTGTAATCCAAGTCCTCTCATTTCTTTCTCTTACGTATGTCTTGAGTTCACTTTCTTTACTCCCCGTCACACATAGGCCATCGTCAAGGCACAATGAAGCTACTGCAATAGCCCAAACACGCACAGGGCACACACACAAATACACAGACCCACGGTGCACAGGCACAGATGCCCCCAAACCAAATGAGTACATAGACACCAATTCACACGCGTGGGGAAATGGACATGTAAAAGAATCCATATCCACAAACACAGAGCTGTGCATACACGCACAAATACACACACACAAATATACACATACCTACAGAGCTCTTTATTATCCATGTTGATAGACAGGGTTCCCAATGAAAAGCTGAAGCCATGGCTGCTCCAACTGAATTTATTACTTTTTATTAGGCAGTCAACACACACTCAGGCACACATGGAGATTATAGCAGGCGGCTTCCAAGCAAAGGCTTCTAAAGCCATATTCTCAGACACTCACATACCTCTCTCATTTTTGTTCTCACCTCCTCCCAGATGAGTGAGGACCTTATGTTGGGTCTCAGGAGGAGAGGAGAGTGTTTAGATTATTTATAGGGAAGTAAATGAGTGTTGACCATACTTGTGTAAAGGACAGGGTCCGTACTCTGTGGAATCTTATCAATTTTACCTTGAGGACATCTCCTTCGGAGAGTTCGAACGCCCTGGCTTTCAGCTGAATCCCCTTCCCTGGCTGGGTCTGGATGGAGTAGATGCATTCGTGATTGTTATTGTAGTTCACAGGAAAGTTGGGAGACAGCAAAGTGCCCTGAGTGCCCGTGACTGAGTTGCCACACTCAGCTGGAAAGAGAATCACAATAATCGCGGATTAACCCCCAGCAGCTGCATCCAGAATACAACTCACAGCTCTGGAAAACCTTACAAAGATGCCAAGTTGTTTTTCTGTCTCCCTGCCAGGATGCCTGCCTATCTGCCCATCTGTCTGCCTGTCTACAGGAATGCCTATCCAACTCTTCCTAACACCTGCCTACCTAGAGCTCTGCCTGGTCTATTTCTCTCTTTCATTCTGCCTGTCGGTCTCTCTTCTGTAGAAATAGAAGCTAACCCGCCAGGCACCGGTTCCATTCACAGCGCTCTAACGCAGCCATTCCCCACACCTGCTCCCACGGTGTCATAGCAACAGCAACGACAGAGGAGGAGGCCAGGTAAATGAAGAGAGACAAAGCCTTACAGTATCAGAGGATAGAAACCAAGTGGGTACAAGATCACAAAGTAATTGATCACCCTTTCGTGCAAGATGCCACACCAAACCCTTTATAAGGATCAATTCAGTTACGAGTCACAGCAACCAACCCCCCAAGGTAGGCACAATCATCCCTGATTTAAAGACAAGGAACTGGGTACTTGGTGATTTACGCCAAGTCTCTCAATTCATGAAAAGGAGGGGACTGCAAACCCAGTATCTTTGGTCCCAGAGTTTAGGGCTGTGGAGAAAGTTTTAGCATAGTTTCATTGAACCCCTGTTTCATTCAACAGCTAATAAAATCACACTCCTCTCTGGAAATCTGTTTCTCTTCTTCCAGAATTAGTCATTCTTTCCCTATTGTTCCCATCCTTTTATTTACAGCAGTCATCACATTTTCCTTGACTTATTTGTTAACATTCCTATCTCCTATCCACGCTGCATGTGGATCCTTTGGGGGCTTGGTCATATCACTGTGTTCCAGACACCCACTCAGTGTGTGGGCAAGATGTGTGCTGAGGAACCCTGAGGTTGGCTCTCCAGGATCCTTAATAATTGGGAAGCTATTCTCTGTGCTTCTCTCTTTCAGAGCACCTGCCAGATTGCACCCTGATTGCTTTGCTACTGTCTGTATCCCCCACCCAAACTGTGAGTTACTGGAGGGCTAGGGTCATGCTTGATGAATCTATGAATTTCTGAGGCCTAGCCCAGAGCGTCTGTAAGATAAATATTTACCAAATGAATGAAGGAATGAATATGGAGTACATTGACCTCAGAAGATGTACAGTCCTAAAAATAATTAGGTTCCGGAAGGATGTAAATACAAGTCCAGATGGCAGGCCCATCATTTGTCTGGACATATGGGGAATTTGGAACATGTCTGGAATCTTTGAGGTTGCCAGTAGCAAGTCTGATTTCTCCAAATCACCCCTCAGTGTCCTTATTCTAGGCATAGTCCTTGGCTACAAGGACCCTGAGGTTGACCAAGGGACCACTGCTCTGACCGTACCATCAACTCTAATTACTCAAAGCCAAGAGCATCCCGGTTGAGGCTGCACAAATGGAGCACACAGAGACATTCAGAGCTGAGCCTCCTGTGGGCTCATTTCCAGGCCTGTGTGTTCTCCTGTCTATAAGGCTGTTCCCTAGTCTTTGAAGGTGGGGACCCCATGTGTCCCTCCACCAAGTCCCTACTTTTCCATGGGTCCTGCTCCCTGGGTCCTTCCCAGTTCAGTTTCCTGAGACCAGCTTTAGTTTCCAAAGACTTTACATAGCCCTTTATCTAAGTTAGAAGAGAAATCTAACTTTGCCGTGCTCTAAACTTAGGCTGTTTGCACCAAATATGATGCATGTGCTCAGCTGAGGCAGAAAACTAAAGGGGCAGGGGTGGACAGGCACCGTGGGGGGCAGTGGCTGCTGATAATTCATATAGATGTGTTTTCAGAGGGTGTACATATCCTGGGCACCCGTGGATGGGGTGGGGGCCTGCTGAGGACCATGAGCATTTGGACATTGGTTAGTTACAGTGTGTGGGAAGCCCTCTGAAACATCTCACACCTCCCCTCCGTCCAGGCAGAGGCCGTGGTGCAGTGGGATGATCAGAGCCCTAGAGTCAGACATAGAAATTTATCCACTCTCTGAACCTCCGTCTTTTCATCTGCTATCATCTGGATAGGAACAGCATTTTCGTAAGACTGGGGGATAAATGCATGAGCTTATTCTTCTCTCTTTCTGCATCTGTCCCAGGTGCATCTATGTGGCTCACCTGCTTCCACCTGGAGCCCTAATTGCCCAGGCTCTAGGACTGGCAGAGAGCTAAGAAGCTAGCTGTGCCTCCCCCTCTGCCCCAGCATGACCCTCTCCTTTCTCCCACACGCCCAGCACCTTCGTGGGGAGGGACAGAGAGCTTCAGATGTGGCCAGTCCTCGGCAGATCCCAAGTCTTGGCTCCCTGCCAGGCCTGTGTCCTGGGCACCGGGTAGAGGGACACAGCGCTTGCTTCTGGGAGAGTTTCCAAAGTAATAGGGGAGGTGAACAGATGCACCGAGAAACCAAACACAGGCATAAGTGGAAACAAATAAATGTTCCAGAGAAACAAACAGTCACAAGCACAGGAGAGTGCCACTGCTGATCCCAGCATCTGTGACTTCTGTCACCCCCATCAGAAGAGGTCTCGTTAAGGGCAGGGGCTGTATCTTATCCTGTCTGGGGCTCCCAAGGCAGAGGGTTACGTTGTCTCCATCACACCAAGGCTCCCGAGGACAGGACCAAGCCTCCTGCTGCAGACTGGGGTCCCCCAGGGTCAGAGCTGTCTCTTCCATATTGATTCAGGGGTCCCTCAGGTCAGGGGTATGTCCTTCCCCAATGTCACACCATGAATTAAGCCCAGGGCTGTTCATCTCCTCCTCAGCTGGGAGTGTTCGTGGTAACACTGTGAGGGCTAAATCATCCAATTTACACCTACAGTGCATGTGGCAACTGGGAGCATCCCCGGGTGGGCATTCCCGTGATACCTCCAGCCTGAGCCTCTGCAGCAGGGCTGGTGGTAATTAGAGGTGATTATAATTGCTGTGCGTTATTAATAACATGTGAAACAGAAGACAAATGTAATAATGAAAATATTGTGAGGTGTCATGAACAAACAGTAATTGGAATAATAAGTTAAAGAATGAGTTTCTGTAATGAGATCAATGAGGCAAGAGCCCAAGGGTTGTGCGCATCTGTGGTCCTGGATAATCCCATTCAGGAAAAGATTCCCCCAGAGCCACTTAGCTAAGGACGTTTTCCAAGAGACCAAAGGAGTTGCCAGCACCTGTGTACAAACGGCACCTCCCTGGGGAAGCCTCTTGTGTATCTGAGCGTGCGGCCAGGCTGCAATAGGTGGGTACCTTGGGGCGTGGTTACAGGAGAAGAAGTCAAACTTTGCAGTTATTTCATTGGTCAAAAATGGAATTCCGTGGCTCTTTGTCTTAAGTTTTCCTCTCTAAGATTGTGAAAGGTCATTGGCAGAATAACAAGAATTGGTTACTGATAAATAATGATAAAAAGCAAAATGACGGAACACACCTACGGTGCATCTTAGCAGGGTACTGGCGAAACCTATTAAAGGTAGAGTATTAATGTCTTTATATAGTGATCAAGGAAATGCCATGAAGGATATCTGTAACAGTACGATCAAAATATTTCTGAATGTATATGAATCGTGCCCTGTGATTGCACCAATGTACATAATTATGATTCA